>APFE031387058.1:60335-152666 GCA_000404065.3 Pinus taeda
TATTAATATTGTTGTGCCCCTATTGTCCCCATATTGTTATTACTGTGCCCCATAGAATCCCCTCTATTGTTATTTTTGTGGCTTTATATTATTATTGTTAGGTCGGCTGGGTTATATTGTGACTCCTTAGACTCCTATATATAGAAAGGAGGTTTTGTCAGTTGAATCATCCAAGAATTGTATTTGTGTAATGTAAAGGAGGTTGCTCCCTCGAAGAGGCTGAATTCTAAGGCGTTGATCTCTCTTTTCTATCTTTTTGTGAGCTGGTTTCATAACAAATTAAGTTATTTCTAGGCGAAATTTCTAGAAACGATTTATGGGTTTTGGAGATCTCATGTATTTTAGCCTCTCCACAAGATTTCAAGGCTAGAACACATTCGATGCTACGAAAACTAACGTTATATACTCAAGTGTGGACTTCCCTTTTATTAGCTACCTTTGTACCCCAACATGTGGCCTACGGCTGCCCCTTTTCATCCCGTACTCCATTCATTTCTTTATCACATGTCATCACCCTTTAAAGGATGTACCTTGGACATACTATCCCCTTTAGAAGTAGAAACCACCTAATAGGATAGTTGATTAACCCCATTTGGAGCTTTGGAGACATTAGCACTTGCCAAAGCCCATTATGCATGGACATGCCATTATGAAGTGCCCACTTGTTGTCCATGGTTTGTAAGCTCTTTTACTTGATTTCGTTGATGACTTATTGTACTCGAAGCCTAGGGGACGCATTGGATTTTATGTAGGATTGCAGGCGGTCTCCATTTTGGGTTTGGTCTCCTTATACGGGGTCCTAACCCTCTTGAGGGCTACATTGGCACATGTAGGGTGTGTGTTGAGAGCCATGGGCCTCCACAACAGTAGACAACAGTCCATGGATTTCCAAAGATGTTCAAAGATTTTTCGAGATTCACCTATTGGACGAGGAAGATGCACCTGGTTCACCATGCCCAGCCAGCCCCACAGTTGTACCATGCACTTGGTAGATGACCCAGGACTTGAATGCTGATGTGGCATCACTTACACCATCATCTGAGCCCTTACAGATGGTCTACAAGCATCTTTGACTTACTTGGAGACCCATGAGGTCACTTGTGTGCCCTCACACTCATTGGGATCACCACAAGTTTATTATGTGGAGAACAAGAGGCCAACCCCTTGTACATTACTCTTGGGAGTCCTATTCATGATTATGACACTTATGGACTTCATCAGACTTCTTAGAGGGCCCAATGACATGTATTATTGATCATTCGATTTCTTGAGAAGCTTGTTATTTTGTTTATGAACTAGCTTGGTGGGTTTGTCACCAAAAGTTAGTTATTTGCACATTATTTTTTATTTTAGGGGCTAATGTAGGCCCAAGTAGCTAAATCAAACTCATTAGGAGTGTATAAATACAAATGATGAGAGTTCATTTTTCATCATCACTTGGATTTAGAACTAGTATCTCTTTAGTGATTTTCGCTATCCTTCTTGGAGGACAAATTTTTGGAGCATGGAATGAATTTTGATGTTTGGATAATTTCATGTCTTGGAGCTTCTTGATGGCAAGTTTTTGGATGGTTGGATATATTCTTATACATGTAAGTACATTTTAATTCTATTCTTTCTTTCTAATTTTGTCACATACATTGTTGCTAGGATTTTGCTATACTTGGGCTTATTCGCTGCATATCTTATGCGAAGTTGTGGAAATTTTGTTTCTGGATATTGAATGCTTCATGTACGGGCCATGTATAATGAATGAATGTTCCTAGGGATGTTTTATTACTGAAATTCATCTTGACAAGCCATTTACCTTGCAAAATGAAGTATAAAGTCTTTGACGCTGCTTTCGTTGATGCCCAAGTGCCAAGTGAAGTTGTCTTTGAGATCTCCTTGACCTCGAAAATTCAAAGCTCTATAGTCATAATTCTACCTGACGCCAATCTCCCCAAAGGATTAGGCACTGGTCCACCCAAAGGTGATCACCTTAAACCTATTTTCCTTCTCCCCTTTCCTCTTCTCTAGGTCTAGTCCTCTAGGTCACCTAGGGCATCAATTATTTCACGATCTAGCCATCCAAATACTTCGATTTTTGGTCCACAATTGCACTGGTGTGTCCTCAAGAAGCCCTCCAAATTTCATGAGTTTCCAACCATGGGATTTTGAGATATTGCAAGCCCTAGATCGAAGACCAATTCTTGCCCTTGGGACCTCACTGGGATCCTTGCATTGCCTTTCATTGAAAATTCATTCCTTGATCCATTTCCCCTCCCTAATTAGGTCAAGCATATGATAGGTTGCTAAATCCTATCCCTTTGACTGAACCTCAGGTCCACTTGGTCTCGTGTGGTCCCATGCACTATCAAGGTTAATTCTTCAAAGATCACTGGGAATCCAAGCTTTCACAAGAATTCCAAAGCCTAGGAACCTCAATTATAAGATACATACCTTAAACCTAAACCTTGAAATTCCCTTTAAGCCCTTCCTTGAGAGCTTTAAACCTTGCCTCCAAAGCAAGCAAGCCACATATTTGAGCCTCTCTTGTGAATAGGCTTCTAGGATCACCCCTCACCCTATCATTGGTCTATCCATTTAGTGATCCTCATCATAACGGGTTTCCACCCATTCGTGAAAGTTTGTAAAGAGCAGGGAGCCTTAGCCGAGGTGACAGTTGGCTATCGCTTTATTTGTTGCCCTTAGCCTAGTAGTTGCCCTTCAAGGATCCCCCTTTAGGGCCCCTGCTAGTTTGAGTGGTAACAAGGCCTACGGTAAGGAAATATAGGCCCAAATTAGGGCTGCATAGGGGTGAAGGGAAGCCCAACAAGGGCTGTTGTAGAGGGAAGGAGTCTTTTGGGACTGTAGTCAAGGGCTAGGGCCTCAAAGAGGCCTGCGACACTTAGGAGGAGGTTGCAACAGGGGATTTAGGGGATGGAGGGTAGGCCGAGGTCCTTAGGCCTCACGACCAGGCCAAGGAATGCAGGCCGATGCCTAATTAGGCCTGCGGCTAGGCCCAAGTGCCTAGAAAGCACTAACGGTGGCCGACAGCCCTAAAAGGGCCATGCTATGGCTTCAGAGGGGAGGAGAGGCCAACGGCTAGGCCAGGAGGGCTAAACGGCTAGGCCCAAGGGCCTAGAAAAGGTTGACGGTGGATGACAGCCCTAAAAGAGGCAAGCTAGGGATCCAGAGGGGAGGAAAGGCCAACGGTTAGGCCAGGAGGGCTAAACGGCTAGGCTAGAGGAGACTTTGGGCCTAGAGGTCCTAAAAAATTTTCAAACCCTTGCCAAAATTCAAATTTGCTTCTGATCTTCAATTTCACTACAAAATTCTTTAGTTGTTGGTCCTGCAAAAACTCTAGAGAATAGATCTTACCCTCAAGGGCCTAGATCTAGCTCAAAACCCCAGTAAATATCTTTGAATCACTTTTTCTGACCTGAACAAATGAAAACACAAGTGCCCAAAACCCCAATATATACAAAAATAAAAAATAAAACCCCAAACCCCAATTTCTACAAAACAAGGATTAGAAAATTTATTTACAAAATTTATTCTAAAAATATATATTTACAATTATACAAATATGCAATGCTTGAGAATTTTTTTGAAGAGTAAATTTTTTTGTGATAATGACTATAGCTTGATGTATTTCGAAAAATAGGTGTTAACCACAGCCTTAGCGAAATAAAAAACCCACATAAAATTCTTGGTGCCCCAGCAAAGTCAGCCTGTGCCCACAGTGTGTGAACTTGAAGCCCAAGAGCTAGGGAACCTGCAAACTCTATATATTTTTTAAGAGAAAATTGTTAACCCATACAATGAATCAGATCACTTAATATAAGCCCAAAACTTACCAATAGAATGTTCCTGTCATTTACAAATGAAATAACAATTATATGATATTGAAGCACAACATAGGAAAGCACATACCCAACATGTACCAGATATCAATGAAACAAAGACATAATGAATTGAATCCTAAAGTCTTTTATTAGAGATTTCAAATGTCCCCAGCAGAACAATGGCTTCACACCTGCATTACAAAGTTACGTTTAGACCAGAGTCACTATCATCATGACTTGAGAAGCAAATGACTTCTAATTTATAGAGAAATTCCTTCAAGTGGAAAATAACAACTAGTTGGCTTGATCTCTATCAAAATATTCTCGACCGTTGATAAATTTTGATCAAATTTTAATCTCTGCTATCGAAAATATTTCTTTTTGAGGAATTTTTGAATTTCTCATTAAAACCATTTTTTATTAGTTCAAAAATAATTATTTTGAATTAATTTCCTCAAAAATTTGACGCTGACTTAACCACCAGGGTCCAAGGGTCCAAATTTTCTTAAAATTTCCAATATTCCCTTGGTGGGGGACCTCCAAAAATTAACTTCTTCTAGACCCACGAAATTTTCTACTTGGAGAAATTATATTATCTAACATTTTAATTTTGACTCTAAATTAATTAATTTTCTAGCTTGGGATTTAATTTTATTTTTGCTAGAAAAATTAATTAATTGATTCATCAGGAGATCATTTATTTTTTCCACCCTCAAATATTTTAGCCATGGTGTCTAAGTATGAGGGACCATGTACTAAAATATTTTTTACATAAGATTTTACAAATTCAACCCACAAAGGGGGATACCCGTTTGTTATAGACCCTCATAAAACATACCCAATTCTACGACACAATATGATCTAGTAGACCAAGTGATTTGTAGTAAAATATTTTAGCCAATTAGCTTAAATTATTCCCAAATCACTTTTACAATACACTTGACTAAAACACTAGGACTCACCTAAGACTTCGACAATAAATTCCACCCTAGCTTTGGGTTGAGACTAGAGGGAAAAACTCTGTTGACCATCCGTGTTTAGAAAAACAGATAATGAGTGAGACGAAAAACATCCTAGGATGAAATTCGTCGCCAAAATCATAAATTTACCTAGGTTGTTACATAATTACACGGTCGTTTACATTACAAACTTGCAAAATGGGTTTACAATGACATAATAAACTGTTGGCTGATGATTCTAACTTTGAATTTTTTATGGCACAACTGCTTCCTTGGAACTGTGACAAAATGTGTGCAACATTTGGCTCCATATGGGGTGTAATATCCCTTCCAATAAAAATCTGCTAAGTGTCTTTCTTAATTTTTGCAAATTTTGGATGGAGAAAATTTTGGGTAAAAACTTAGGGAAGTGGGTGAAAATTAATTAATTTAATTTTGTGGTAGTGGAGGCCCCAAACATTAGACAAAGGGAAGGTTAATCACATAGTGGGATGTGGGGACCACCCCATGAGGAAATATACACTCCACATGGAAATCGAATTGGAGGGAAGAGGGAAGAGGCAAGGAGGTCGAGTTGTGGAGCCAACAAGGAGAGAAGAGGAGCAACAACTATAAATAGGAAGGGTGGCCTCCATTTTGGGATCTTTTGACACTCTAACTTTAGAAGACAAGTTTCCTTGAGCTATTTAGCAAAGTAAACCAGTGCTGTTTAGCACAAGGAATTTCCAAGCGGGAATTCCACCTCTACCTTCGGTGGACTTCCAGTGCCACCCTAGGGGAGCATTGATATACATATAAGGCTGCACCGAAGGGATTCTACAGGTGAAATCAGGTGAAATCGAGCTATTCTAGAGTAGACTGGGCATAGGAAAGGACCACACACTTGTGGGAGGAGAGAGCTACAAATTAGAGATTGTTCTAGGAAAATTAGAGGCCCATCTACTGAGGATTTGGCAACATTTTTGCAGGTGAATTACATGCTGATTTGGTGGCAGTACTTCAGGGCAAAATTGTAACAGTCCAAAATAAACATGTAATTAATTAGATTAATCAAGTAATTTATAATCAACATGCAATTATCAACTAATTAACATCAAAGTTCAAAACTATGAGTAGAGACACTTACCTGTGATTTCAGTAGAAGTCTGCTAACTGCAACAAGGTTTTGGGGATGACTCTCCACCCAACCGTAGGCTTAATTGCGCAAAATCTTGCTACGACTAGCCACCCCCGAGCCCTCAATCAACGTACTACTGCCAAGGAATCCTTTGTCTTAGAACACTATTCTCCCAAGAATGAATGATAAAATCTTGGAATGATGGAATCCTCCCATCCTCCTCACCATCTAATAAATAGAGCAAACATTGGAAGGGGAACCACATGCACACACTCCATGTGTCTACATGCAATTTTTTTTTTGCTTTCTTGTTTATTTCTTTTTTGATAGCTTTACTGATTTTTTTTACTGTTTTCTTGTTTTATTTCTGTTTATTTTTATTTAGAGCTTTAGTATGGTTATTTACTATTTTTATTTTATATATATATATATATTATTTTATTCATCGTTTATTATTTATTTTCTTGTATATATTTTTTTATATTAATATTATTATTTATTATTTATTATTAAGGGATTTATTGTTTGTTATTTATTATTTATTATCAAGGGAGTGACATTACATACTCTCCCGCTTTAAGGAACTTCGTCCCGAAGTTAAGTTGACTTATTTTTATTATTTATTACTTCATGTTCGCCTGACACCCTCTACTGAACTAGTATAACCAACAAGAATCGAAAGTTTCATAACACCCGGGAAATCCCAAGGAATCTCTGTCCTTTTTCCCACTCTCGGCACCAGGCATAAGCCTGACTCAGTCTGTATCCTAGTCCAAGGCTAGCCCCAAGGCTCGTGCTTGACTCAGACCTCATCTACCCCAAGGTAGGCATCCGGTACAGTACTCAATGACTCTGGGCATCTCGCAAGGCTGGCCCAGTCCCTCCTCTACTAAGGTGCACAGCCCCAGACATCGAAGTCCTTACACCCCCACCAGACTTCGACATCCCAATCCAATAACAGGCACCTAACCTAGAACATCAGGCACTTGGCCTCCTCAAGATGGTCCCATAGCCTTACAAGAGCTATCCATCAAGAGCTACATAAGACAAAGGAACCACTAGCATATGTAGTGTTGATTGAGTTTGTCCCCAGCCCATATGGTGTTACTTATTCTCCCTCGTGCGTATGGGCTCGCACGAGATCATCAAATAAACTGGCCCTCTCGGCCCATTTGTGGAGTCCTGTCAATCATCACACCTCAACATGCAACAAAAGCATCAGTTATACCATCATAGTATCATAGAAAATAATCCACATGCCAAGTCTTGCATGTCATCATGTAACATTCATCATTGTTAACCGCAATATTTTGAATAATAATGAACTGCATGCTCATGCATGTCATAAATTTGTACACAACTATCACATGCTTCACCTCATGAAATACCATCATAAGTTAGAACATCAACATATTTGCATCAGAGACATATCATGATTTCACATAATAAATGAACCATATGTCAATAAACCTCATATTATAGCATCATAATTCCTATGCCACGTTATGCCTATCATATCCATCATGAATTAAAAAAAAATACCTATCAACACATAGTAAATGAATATGTCAATATACCTTGACATAACATCATAATGCCTATGCATATCATCATCATCATAAGAATACATTATCACTATTGTAACAACTATATAAATATGAACCACCTGTGCATGATCACCCTCATACCATCATATCATGAAACATCATCAATATGAGAAACTTCTCAATACTCATCAAATATAGAATAATACTCTATAAGCATTCTTTTCATGATTCATCAGAAAATCAATTTCATTTACTTTACAAACATTCAACTATGAACTAAGATTATTCAACATCCATCTAGGATCTATGTTATCTCATCAGTGTTACTAGTGTTATGTTTTCATCAAATACCAATTACTTTTTCAATAATCATTTCCACTTCTTTCCACTAGGAAGTTGACCATTTACACCATAGGTATAATCATCTAAGTACATCGTTAAATTTCACATGAGCCTCATCATCTTGAGTCTTAATCTTTCGTCATATATTCTTCCTTCCCCAAGGAAATTCTGGTGAAATTCATTGTTAAGATATTACTGGTCACACAATCATTATTTAAATCATCTATCTCAAAATTAAATCCATTGGTTTTACATCCATTTACCTTTTGGCTTACCGCTTCCAATACTGCTATATGCAATTGCATATAAACACTAGGTCATCATGACTTAATTTTATATCATGCTTAATTTACTTGCATGAGGGTTTGTTGATCCATGTTGACTCATACATACATTACTTAACAATTATCATTTTCATCCATAAAAATATTTTCTTATCTCGTCAAGTTCCTATCTCAACACCACTTGATTGCTTTATTGTAAATTCACCCTTCTTCAAGTTGGACAAGAGAATTCTTGCTCATTAAATAGTATCTTTATTTTAGATTTTGAAACAATTGGAAAACACTAATACCATCATTGTCCATGAAAAATTTAAATGTGTGGTGTTCCGTGGAAACAACCTCTTTTAACGCTATGGAAACAAAACTTGATAAGTTTCTCTATGTAAAGTCCTACTCATGAAATAATGAGTGCAAATCAGTGAAGTACAGCCTCTATTAATTGACTCTCACTTCTTTTGTCAATATGTACACAATCCCTCTCAAGGTATCCTTATAAAATTTCTAGCAACATTCCTTCCATACTTAAACTATTAAACTATGTAGATAATCATTATGACCATTACCAGTCATGTTTCTCGGTCCACTCATCAATACCCTTAAAAGAACTTTCTTCTTGATAGAAATCAACCCTTCACTTCCTCATACCAAATATTCATAGATATATTTTTGTTTTCTCGAGTAGTCACAATTTCCTAATATTCCCTCTCTACTACTTCACTTCATTCAATTTCAAATGCATATTACCAAATTGGAATTAATTTCTCATCTCCGTCCATTGTGGTTTCATTTCCTCCTCCCTTAAATTCATAAAATTGACACACTTTGGAGATGTTCTTACTATTACCTAACTTGGCTAATACATACATCTTGATATCCATAATTCATGCATATAGCTAGTCACATATGGAAAACCTTACAATTTGGTTCTCCCATTAGAGGGAAAAACTATTATAGATGTTGTCATGCACACAACTTATCTCCTTAAATTGATCAAATTTATTATGGATTTATTCATTTAATCTCTGCCATCGTACTTTCCAAGTTCCTTCAACATGGCTCTCATTATTACCATAATTATTCAAATTCATTAGTTGATTCCCAATATTTTCTTCCTTATATGCATCATCTTTAAATAGAGCTTATATTGATTCTCATCACGTTCTTGTATGGAGATAATTCTATGATTCCACTACCATTTGCCACCAAGTTATTCATTCAAGAGATACCTTTAGAGTCCCCAAATGATGGCTATTCCAAAATCTTCCACAAAATTTTGGTTGTTATTTCTTTGAATGGATTACCAAGGGATATCTCCTTTCATATAAAATGGAAAGCTCATAGACATATTTAAATTATTCAATACCACTATGCATACCAACACCATGGTTTATCTATTCATCTAAGTGGGCTTGATTGTGGGGAAAACTCCAAAGAAGAACCCAAGTTAATAGATCACTCATCATAATGGATGAGAGTTTAAATGCCAAATGGGTATGAATTATTAGAAAATGATGGTTTTTAATTTATAAGATCATATATGATATCAAAAAAGTCAAATTACACAATTAGGACTCTAAAAAGTAAATGGACTCACACATTGCGTTGCGCTATTGGAAAGATGTGATGGGCATTAACACAAAAAAAGTAAATGGACCGACACATTCATTGTACTATTGAAAGGATGTGACAAAGGCATTAAAATATTTCGTGGCTGTATTCAAAAAGCAATTTCTTCTTTGTCGCAGTTACTCAGAAATGGAGTTATTCTTCAGTTCTACTCGAACAATGTCCTGAGCATGTTCTAAAATTTGTGCGTGAATTAGTAAGGGCAGCTATACGTTTCTAAAATTGATTTCCCGCCAGGAAAATAAGAATTTGTAAGAAGAATTATGCACAGAAAAAAAACATGGAACGCCAAGATAAATAACTCATCTGCTCATGCCCGAAGTTGCACAGCTGTTTGGCAATATGATGCAGGTAAATGTAGAGACGTTGCCTACAAATAGTTACTCCGCACATTATCAATTAGAATTTTTCTAACAAGGAATTTTAATGACAAAAATCAATATTGTCTTAACCTATTTTAAGATTTAATTTTGTCTTATTGATATTGCGATTTTATAATTATTATTATTATTTTTTATATTATTATTTATTATTTAATATTAAGGGATTTATTATTAATTATTTATTATTATTATTATTATTAAGGGAGGGACATTACAGAAATTCTCTTCTTGGGGCATGTGCAAAAGTGGTAGACTGGGGGCCTGCAAAGTCACTAGAGGAGCAACATTTGTTGTGGAGGATAGACCGGAGTTGGGGGTGAGTTGTGCTAGGGGACATTAGGAGAATTATTGGAGGGATTTATCAACTAATTTTGGTGGGAATTTGCAGCAGAATTCTGGGTGATATGAATTTCCTAGTAAGGGGAGGAGCTGACTCTATTTGGGGGTAATTTTGGAAGGTTGGAATCAGGCCCAAATCTTTTTGGCTTTTTAATTTTATGGGTATTTGGAGGAGAGATCCTAGTTAAATTTGCAAAATTTTCCGGGTAGTATTCAGGCCCGAACTCGCATTTTATTCAGCAGTGCGTTTTATTTCTCAGCTGGTAGTTTGCACCATTTTGTGGGTTTTTTGGTGTGAGGAAATTGGGACCAATTCCTTCCTGGGTCTTGTGGGAAAAATTAAGAGGCTACAACAACGATTTTAGACCATTCCAAGCATTCTAGTGGGATATTCGAGCTATTCTCTAGCGACAACAACAACTAATTTCCTGGTTCAACGTAGAGGCCATCTTGGGTCAAAGTTTCTACTCATTGGAGGAATCTATCTCACCTAGGTTTTGCTTCAGCTTGCTTATGCAAGCCTAGGTGCACTTATTCCTTGCTATTGTAGTCCAATATATTCCAAATTTTAATAAAATGGCTCAGCTGCTATTCTAAAATTGCGTTGGGTGTTTGTGCCTTGAGTTGTTTTATATTTTCTCTACTATTGTCTAGTGCATGCTTCTATTACGCTTAATATTTTCATTTACGAATATTACATGGGGATACGTTGCTTCATCGAAGTGACGTGAAAATCCAAAATCCTGTATCCAAGAAAATAGAAGTCCATCAAGTAGATATCCTCTCATAATCAAAATCATCATGCATATATAGAATATCTCCTGGAATAGAAGAATCTACTCTAACAAACTGAAATGTAGACATAAAACATAAGTGCATAAAATAAAACTAACTAATGAGATAAATGAAAAGGAGTAGGGTTAGAGATACTATACAAAGATGCCCCATGGCATCAGATGTCTTCAACATAGTGCATACTAAGCATTTGCCAACTTTTCGACAAGTTTGTAGGTTGCTTGTTTGACGTGCCGTGCTGAATTCTGAAGATCCTGAGACTTTGACTTATCTGAATATCGAGCTGCTCCCGGCCATTAGATGCATGAAACCTCTTCCTTTTTCTCTTCTGTTTTTTACTTTTGCTTCCGATAGGATGTGATGTTGACGATGATGTGGCTGGCATACAACTTCCTTCATGATCTGGAAAACGCTTCTGTGGAAAATTTGGGACATCCAAGATTTCTATGATCTGCTTTTCTTTATCTTTATTAATCTGCTTTGTCAAGGTTGATGGATCAATCTTGCAAGCCTCAACTTTCCTGAGTTTCCTTTCTTCTTGGGTCACCTTCATTTAGCCATTTCTCAATGGAATCAATGACCTCTTCATAACAAGACGAAGTTTGCTTCAACGAGCTGGGAGGTTTGTGCTCTGGATCCTTTAGTCTTGGTTGGAGTTCCTGAACCTTTGATTTTTTCTATTATCTGCAGCTTATTTTGAAGAAGTATTTGTTCACTTCTTATGGCATTCATTTGATTAGAATGCTTATCCTTCATAGCATTGATTTCTATAGCATGATTTTCCTCCATGGTATCTGTTGTCGCTCATATTGTACAGGCACCGCGACAAGCGCTTAGGGCGGGGGCTGTTACTCTAATTCCCGCCCACTCCGTTCTAACAGTCTCCCAAGAACAGGCTATGGGGGGTAGCCCTATGGAAATTTGGTGAAGAGAAACAAGTTGGGAACCAACTTGTTTGGGAGACACGAATGAGTGGCCTAGCTACTTGGTTAAATTTAGCAAGATTAATGATTATATTAGATTTAAAATATGAGACCAGTGCCTTATGGAGTCACAATTTTTGCCTAATGTAAATTAATGCCAAGTAACTGGATGGACACCCGCTGCTTGATATGATAGACTAACCTATATGGGATGCAAGTCCTAAGAGCTAGGTGTGATGCAAGAATGTTGGTAAATTTTAGATTAAATGCCTATTCTAAGTTGAACCCCTCCCTTAATTGTTTTGAGAAACAATCTTCAGAGTAGGTTATGGGATGGAAGCCAACGGGAAGCAGGGAAGGCCCTGATTATCGATACCTCCCTTTGTGTTCCAACCACTCAGTGCCTCTGGCACTGCAGAAACTGCGGTTTTGATGACTGCAAGTTCACTGTGTTAATCACCAAGAAGGGCTAAATCCCTCAAGCTAATCAGAAAAAGGTTGCCCTAGGAGTCTATCAACCAAGCTTATGCTTGGAGGTAAATTATTAATGCAAACTAAGTCCTAGGATGCTTATGCAAGATAGATTGAGTGAATTTATATTGAGTTAAGATTGGTTTATGTTACTTAAGTACTTAGTGTGAATTATCTTATAGCCAGAGTACTTAACAATGATTAGATAACAATCTTAAGACAAGACAGGTGCTTAAAGATACAAGTGCCAATATTCAACAATATTCCACAGGATGTTAACAAATTCAAAGAAACTAGAGCACTTATCCACCAATGATTATCAACACAAGATGTAAGCCAAAGTTCTTAAAAAAATATTTTTATGCTGGTATCACAATGCCAATTAGATTTCAGATGCTCAAGTTAACTCTATTCATCAACAAGATTAGATCTAGATTCTTGAGTGTTTTCAAGTGCAAACTTAGACAATTCTTAAGATCAAGATGAGATAAGCAAACTTCAGATTTTCAACAATTTAGATTAACAATAATACTTCAGAAAATTCCAACACTTATTTGACGTGTGACAACAGTAAGAAAATCACTTTAACTCAAGAGACAATAAACCTATAGCAGTTAGATTTGATTTACTAAAGAGCCCAACAATTGCCAAAGAGAAAAATTTGATTTTAGCTCACCTTAAGATGTAGTATTCAGTCATATATCAGATTTGAAACAACTTATTGCAACAGTAAACAAATCATCAGATCAACAAGTTAATGGTGCTACAACAAATGTCCAATATGCACAAAACTAGGAAAAAATTATCAAAATTGAAAAAATCAAGTTTTTAGGGCTTTTGGAGTGTGATATTAAGAAAATATCAGATCTGAAAAAATTGTTACAATAGTGAGGAAATTAGATAATGAGTGAACTATTAATGCTTGAACAAACGCCAAAAAATGCCTAGAACTTGGAAAAAATTGCCAAAATTGAAAATTTGAAATTTTGAGCCTTTTAGGTGAATTATTCAAAAAAAGTTAAGATCTGATATATTTAGTTATTTAGTAAAATTCCAGCGAACAAAAAATCAGATCTAGGCTAGATAATCAATGCCCAAATGGCCAAAATTTAGGAAAACTCAAATTTTGCAATTTTGAGTTATTTTGACCAAATTAAATGTGATTTTAGGGCTTATATCACTATTAAAAATAAAATTTACAGCAGTTGTAAAACAGTGAGAAACTAGGGTTCATATAGCACACCAAAAGACTTTGGCGCCTTGTAGATGGCTAGGAAGACTTTCAATGAAAATAACCACCTGAAAACACAATGTTAACCCCAAAATTGCTGCAAAACAATTTGTTAGAGATAAAATGGCAATTCTTTGAAGAAACCCTTGTTTGCAATGAGATATAGCTCTTGTAAGGCTTATGGCCTTCTTAATGCTTGCAAAAGAGGTCCCAAACACTATCCTTTTAGGTTGGTAAGGGTTAGGGCCTTCAGAAAATGGGTTTCTTCTCCGATTTGAAAATAAGAAACCTGCAAAAATAGCCTGAAAACCCTAGACGTCTATGGTTTTTAATGTCTCCAATGCCAATTTCTTTTTCAATCATGAAACAAAGTTAGAATAGAAACCCAAATACCCAATCTAAAAAAATAAATTTAAATTTCAAAACCCCAAAACCCCAAATATATAGAAAATATCAAAAAACCTAAAACCCCAAATAGCAAAAATAATTTACAAATTTAAGTTACAAATCTATTCACAAAATTTACAAATGTACAAGGGTTTTAAAATAATTTTTTTGAGGATTTTTATTTTTGTTTTTTTTCTAGAGTTTTTTCTTTGATGAATGGCTAAATATATTTTAGAAACTCAATGCAAACTATAGCCTTAGCGAAGATTAAATCCACCATACAATCATTTGGGATCCAAGCAAAATAATTCCTGCCCAAGTTTGTGAACTTGGAGACCAAGGACTGAAGTAATTACAAACATTGTGTATTTATCTTAAGACAATTTGTTAATCATATGGGGAATGAAACCACCTAAGATTAGCCCAAATCTATCAATAGCATGATGTTATCTCCATCTAATGAAAACAGATCTTACCAATATTCAACACTACATAGGAAAATCCGTAGTTAGTACATACCACAAATCATGAACATGAAACACCTTGAAATTGCACCCCAAAGTCTTTATTATGATAGAAAAAATAGTTCTCAGTGTGACAATAGTTTACATGAAAGCTTCAACAACAATTTTCTAGCCATAGATCATTGTGCTATAGACTCATATGATTCTCTAATTTATAGCTAAATCCTCCAAGTGTAAAAATAACGACTAGTTTCTTTGATCCTTGTTAAAATAATCTCGACAATCGAAAAATATTTTATCATCTTTTAATCTTAGCCGTTGAATTTTTATTTTTGAAGATTTTTCGAATTTATCATTTAATTCCATTTTAATTAGTTCAAAATTAATTATTTTGAGCTCATTTCCTTTAAAAATTGACTGACTTAACCACCAAGGCCGAAGGGTCTAATTTTTCTTGAAATATCCAACATTCCCTTGGTGGAAGACCTCAAAAATTAATTCTTTTAAGACCCACGAATTTTTCACTTGGAGAATTTAATTTTTCCAAGACATTTTAATTTGACCTTAATTAATTAAATTTTTGGCTTAGGATTTTAATTTATTTTTGCCAGAAATTTTAATTAATTGACATATGAGGGGATTAATTATTTTTTCCACCCTCTAATATTTTAACCATGGTGTCTAAGTATGAGGGACCGTGCTTAAAATATTTTTTTACATAAGATTTACAATTTCGACTCTCATAGAGGGAATACCCGTTCGGGTTCGACCCTCAAAAAACATACCCAATCTGCGATACAATATGAGCTAATAGACCAAGTGATTTTTAATAGAATAATTTAGCCAAATAGCCTAAATTATTCCCAAATCACTTTTACATACGACTCTACTAAAACACTAGGAGTCACCTAAGACTTTGACGAAGAATTCCACCTTAGCTTTGGGGTGAGGCTGGAGGGAAAAACTCTACCAACCACATGTGTTTAGAAACATTACGAATCAGTGAGACAAAAAAACTTCTAGGAGGAAACTTTCGCCAAAATAATAGACTTATCTAGATTGTTACATACATTCACGGTCTTACTATCATCATTTACATTACATAACTTGCAAAATGGGTTTACAATGACATATGAACTGCTGATAGATGATCTGATCTTGTTGAAAAAAATTGTACTTCTGCTTCCTTGGAACTTTGACAAAATGTGTGCAATGGTATCCATCATATTCTAAAAGGTGATTGTTTGATTATACTACGTAACTTCCATTACTTGTAACTTGTTCTGAAGAGATATCTGACAAGCTTTCATGTCCTTCATCAATTTATCATGATTTTCTTGAATAGAACTCATTTCCTCATGTTTTGCTTCCATTATTTTTAGCTCCTCATCATGTTTTTCTTCTATGGCTAACAATTTGGTGTACATGGCTCTCATATCCTTGGCGTGATCTGCTATCAATCTTTCTTGATTAAGTTCCATGGTATTCATCAACTGTGCTTGACTGAATTGCATGTCTTTAATCATTTGCTTTAATTCCTTGATAAGACGCTGATCATTTTCCTTCTCATCATCAATATTAATTTGATTCTTCTTCCTTGCCCTTCCACTATCGTGGATTTTTCTTGCAATGGCACAAGTGGATTCATCATGAGAATGGTCACAATGTCTGCAATATGGCGCATTTTCTTGACACCTTTCAATGATATTTGGGTCCTTCACAAGATCACTTTCATACTTCTTCATAGTATTAGAGGCATAAGGTGAATTGTTTTGATCCCCATATCTATTTTCGAAAGCATTGACGATGGCTTGTAAGGAATCAAAAGAATTGTCAGGGAAATCACAAAACCAATTTGTAGCATCACCTTCCAAAAAAAGGACAAAGAGCTGCATCTTGATGTCTTCATGATTGTATGCAGTTGCATGAGCATATCTTGCTAGAAAAGTTGTGAACCTTTTGATGTGATCTATAGCAATGGTTGCATCATTACTTGTGAAAGAAGGTAATCTATCAATAGCCCTTTCTGGAATATCATGAGGAATGTTAGTAAAACGTAAAGGGGTGAACAAGTCATCCATGATGACTTACTTCAAGGGAAAAAGAAGCCAATGGATGTTGGAAAAAGAGATCCTTGTTCAAGAAAAACAAGAGATCTACAAGCAACGAGCTTCTAGTAGAAATTCTTGTAAAAAATAAAAGAAGTGGGGTCGCCACTTGAACATGAATCCAACTCCAAGATCCTAAAGGAAAAAACCGACAAGTTAGTCAGGGAAAAACAGATGGATGTGAGGGGGGGCTTCTTGTTTGAGAAAAAATGGATGCTTACTAGAATGCAATTTGTTCAACCAAGTTCTAAGAGCAAGGTTTAGCAATTTACCAATATTTCTTATAGTGGAAGCTTTTGTAAATGGATGAATCAGTGGACTCGCCACCCAAACAGGAAACTAACCCAAATGTCTAGGTGCTAAAGGCACAGATAGAAAAGTTATGGTGAACAAGGTGATGATAAGATTAGTGAAAAGATGAAGAGATGAAGAGAATGTCGTTAAAAAATTGTCATGAGGACCAAAGACAAAAAAATCTATCCCCGGCAATGGCGCCAAAAAATGTTGTCGCTCAGATTGTATAGGCACTGCGACAACGACTTAGGTCGGGGACTGTCACTTTGATCCCTGACCCCTCCGTTCTAGCTGTCTCCCAACAACAAGCTATTGGAGTTACTCCCTATGGAAATGTGAAGATGAAGGACAAGTTGGCAACCAACGAGTCCGGAAGACATGATTGAATGGCCTAGCTATTTGGTTAATTTCAGCAAGACTTAAAGATTAGATTAGACTTAAATGTGAGACCAGTGCCTTATGGAGTCAACTTCTTGCTTATTTTCAATTAGATGCCAAGTAATTGGGTGAACAATCGCTGCTTGGATGCTTCACTAACCTAGATGAAGTGCAAGTCCTACAAACTAGGTGAAATGCAAAATCTTGGTTGATTTTAAGTTAGAGACCTATTCTAAATGTAACCTTCCTCTTAACTATTGTAGAACTAGTCTCTAGAGTAGGTTGTGGGATGAAAGCCGACGGGAAGCAAGCAAAGGCTTGATTAACGATACCTCTGTTCCAACCACTCAGTGCCTTTGGCGCTACAGAAACTATGGCTCTGACGATTGTAAGGTCACCACGTTAACCACTAAAGATGTGCTAAGACCCTCAAGCTAAATTGAGAAAGGGTGGTCATAAATATCTATCAACCAAGCATATGCCTGGAGGTAAGTTATTAATGCAACTAAACTTAGAATGCCATGCAAGATGGATTGAATAATTCTTAAGGTAAGATTGATTAAATGTTTTTTAAGTACTTAGTTACGATTTGACTTCAAGTTATATCAACAAGTACTTGTCAATAAGATACAATCTTAACCACAAGAAAGTGCCAATTTAGCAAGTGTGAAACATGAACAAGAGATCCTTTCAAGTACTCAAGACAAAATTATGATAGCAATTAAGGGAACGTAGAGTAGTTATCCACTTAACAATTACCCAATGATTTTCGATACAAAATGCCAGTGACAAGTATCCAAAAGAGACAATGAGATTGCAAATATTCTTAGCCAATATTCTTCAACAATTAGTCTCTTTTAATGTTGACAAGATATATAATTATATTCACCAATATTCAAGCTTAAGAACACTTAAATATTTTATCATTCACAAGTAGATAGAAGCAATGAGACAATAATGACAGTATGAGATCACTATTTACCAAGGTTCCTATGCCAATTGATTAGATCTTGAGACAAGTGATATAACCATTCATGAACAAGAAGTTACTTGCTATTTGAAGTGCTTAGAGAGTGAGTCTATGAATTATGAACTTTACAGGTTATGAACTCACAAGGGAAACACAATGTTAGATTCCAAATAACCATTGCTAGCAAACTTCTTCACAATAGCACTTAAAACCATAAGACAAGTAACAATTAGAGTGTAAAAACAATGAAAGCACTTGTATTTCAATGTTAAGATAGATCTATGACAATAGTGTGTTAAGTTACTTTTGGAGCACTTTTGATGCAAGAATGAGGTGCCAAATACAAACAATGTAAACCAAGTACCAAAATTAACTTTACCAAGATGTATTAGCCTTCTTAAGATGCAATTTGCCACTGTTATATCATTACACTTACGACAGTCAACTATAAGACATAAAACAAGCTCAATGATGGATGCCCAACTTAAGCAATTAATTCCTTAGTGTGTTTAGGCAACTTACATGTGTGTTTAGGGTATTAAAATTTAAATTTTTACCACTGTTAGAAACAGATAGGACTGTTGTAACAAAACAGAGATAAGTAGAGGGTTAAGAAATGGCAAACCAATGGCCCTAGTCCTAGAAGAAGCTTGCCAAAGTAGCCCAATTTTTGTCAATGACTGGAACACTTGCAAACCCCATAATTTGTGCCAAATATCTTTGCAAAACACACCAATATTCAATCCTAAAATCAAATGCTCAACCAGAGATGGAAAGAGGGAAAATGAGGGCTAGAGAAAAGACTAGAAAGCAAGGCAAGGCAATGCCAAGTCCAATGAGGCCTACATTAGGGAAATATAGGCCCAAATTAGGGCTGTGTAGGGGTGAAGGGAAGCCCAACAAGGGCTGCTGCAGAGGGAAGGAGTCCCTTTGGGACTGCGACCAAGGGCTAGGGCCTCAAAGAGGCTTGCGACACTTAGAAGGAGGCTGCCGCAGGGGATTTAGGGGAGGCCGAGAAGCTTAAAGCCTACGACAAGGAGGGAAAAGGGGAGACAGAGGGCAGGGAAGGCCTTTTCTTGCTTGTGGAAAAGGAGAAGAGGGGATGGAGGGCAGGTTGAGGGCCTTAGGCCTCATGCCCAGGCCAAGGAAGGCAGGTTGAGGCCTAATTAGGCCTGCGGCTAGGCCCAAGGGCCTAGAAAAGGCTGACGATGGCCAACAGCCCTAAAATGGCCACACTAGGGCTTCAAAGGGGAGGAAAGGCCAACGACTAGGCCAAGAGGGCTAAATGGCTAGGCTAGAGGATATTCTAGGCCTGGAGGCGCTAAAGAAATTTCAAACCCTTGCCAAAATTCAAATTTGCTTCAGATCTTCAATTTCATTGCAAAATTCTTCAGTTGCTGACCCTGCAAAAAATCTAGAGACTAGATGTTACCCTCAAGGGCCTAGATCCAACTTAAAACCCCTGAAAATCTCTTTGAATCACTTGGATATGATCTGCACAAATGAAAATACAAGTGTCCAAAACCGCAATATATAAAAAAAATCAAAAATAAAATCCCAAATCCCAATTTCTATAAAACAAGGGTTAGAAAATTACTCTAAAAGATATATTTACAAATATACAATGCTTGAGATTTTTTTTTGAAGAGTACTTTTTTTTTATGATAATGACAATAGCTTGATGTATTTCCAAAAATAGTTGTTAACCACAGCGTTAGCGAAGTAAGAAACCCACACAAAATTCCTGGTGCCCAAATAAACTTTGTGAACTTGGAGCCCAAGGGCTGGAGAACCTGCAAACTCTATATATTTCTTAAGAGAAAATTTTTAGCCCATACGATTATTCAGATCATCTAAGATGAGCTCAAAACTTACCAATAGAATGTTCCTATCATCTACAAATGAAATAATAATGATATGATATTGAAGCACAATATAGGAAAGCACATACCTAACACGTACCACAAATCAATGAAACAAAGACACAATGAACTGAACCCCAAAATCTTTTGTTGTAGATTTCAAATGTTCCTAGCAGAACAATGGCTTCACACTAGCATTACAAAATTACATTTAGACCAGAATCACTATCATCATGACTTGAGAAGCAAATCACTTCTAATTTATAGAGAAATTCTTCAAAGTGGAAAATAATGACTAGTTGGTTTGATCCCCGTAAAAATAATCTTGATCGTTGATAAATCTTTGATCAACTTTTAATCTCTAGTATCGAAAATATTTATTTTTTGAGGAATTTTTAAAATTTCTCATTAAAACCATTTTTAATTAGCTCAAAAATAATTATTTTGAACTAATTTTCTCAAAAATTTGACTTTGACTTAACCACCAAGGTCCAAGGGTTCAAATTTTCTTGAAATTTCCAATATTCCCTTGGTGGGGGACCTTCCAAAATTAACTTCTTCTAGGCCCACGAAATTGTCCTCTTGGAGAAATTAATTTCTCTAACATTTTAATTTTGACTCTAAATTAATTAATTTTTTGGCTTAAGATTTAATTTTATTTTTGCCACAAAAATTAATTAATTGACTCATGATGTAAGGACTGAAAATAAATTAAAGAGTTTTTACTTTGAACAGGATATGAAATCTTTATGAACATGCTCTGAAGTTTAACAAATTTCATATATATTAAATTGATTGATTTGATGAGAAGTACCTACCTGTTTTTTTGCGGATGAAGAGGCTTCAGAATTGCTCCAGCTCTCGCTTCCGTTACCAAAAGACCATAACCTCCCAGCCAAACTAAGTACAACCTAGGTACTCAGTCCAAAATGCTTTTCAATTGTTGCACTCTGTTCCCCTGTGCCCAAAAACTTCAAAACAAACAAGGCTCAGTCTTTACTGTTGAAAACTCTGTGTTACAAATTTTCCTCCTCCTCCCCTGTACTTCCTCCAACCGTCCCCTGATCATTCTTTTTCCTCCTTTTGAAATCTTCCTTCCTCCCATTAAATAGTAGAGGTCCCTTCACCTCTATGTATCTGTTCACCGCCTTTATGAAAAGATATTTTTTTTTGTTAAGCGGTGGTTGCTTTGTTATACTTCTTGCCTTTAATTGAATCAGATCCCCTTACAACATCGAGTGGTATCACTTTCAATTATTATGGTTGGTGTTTTAATTTATTAAATAGTATATGGCCATAATAATTTTAAATATTTAAATATTATTTTATTTTTATAACATATCAGGTTTAATAATAAAGTTTATGGGTTTAGTTTATTTAATATACATTTTGGGTTATATATGAGTTAGTAAACCTATGAATAAACTCAATATTTTCACTATATTTCTTACTAAATGTTATTCCTTCTATTTACGAGAATTGGGTATTTAATTAACACTTTTGATAATTAATTCATTTATCTTATATTTAGACATTCTCCATGAATAGTTGTATATATATATATATAATATATATATATATATATAATATATACTAGTGCAATGTATATGATGCATGCATATGTAGCTATCATATGCCTGCCTCGCATGCTAATATTGCTATGCTGTTCATGATTTGAGATAGGTTGTTACACATGAGGGGATTAATTATTTTTTCCACTCTCAAATATTTTAGCCATGGTGTTTAAGTATGAGGGACCATGCACTAAGATATTTTTTACATAAGATTTTACAAATTCAGCCCTCAAAGAGGGAATATCCATTCGTTATAATCCCTCATAAAACATACTTAATTCTGCGACACAATATGATCTAATAGACCAAATGATTTGTAATAAAATAATTTAGCGAATTAGCTTAAATTATTCCCAAATCACTTTTACAATAGACTCGACTAAAACACTAGGACTCATGTAAGACTTCGACAATAAATTCCACCCTAGCTTTGGGGTGAGGCTGGAGGAAAAAACTTTGCCGATCATCTGTGTTTAGAAACACAAATAATCAGTGAGATGAAAAACCTTCTAGGATGAAATTCATCGCCAAAATCATAAGCTTACCTAGGTTGTTACATAATTACATGGTCATACTAGCATCATTTACATTACAAACTTGCAGAATGGATTTACAATGACATAATAAGCTGCTGGCTGATGATTCTAACTTTGAATTTTTTTTGGCACAACTACGTCCTTGGAATTGTGACAAAACGTGTGCAACAAGCTCTAAAATAGGTCTCATGGGTCTCCAAATGGATCAAAATCATATCGATGCTCCATCAATGAGGGCTCAAAGATGGCACATGCCCTCCCATGTTTCCCTAGGAAAGACACAACCTCTTCTAGCCCTTGGATCAGGCGCCAAGTGTCGGGTGCAAAGTGTAGCCACTTGGGGCATTGTGGTCCAAGTGCAACATCTCTCAAATAATTGGGGCAATGAACAAGCTAAGAATGATGCTGAAGAATCCCATGGTGTAGCAATCAATGCTCTGCATAAATGGAGGTCCATGACTCTCAACGCTCACTCTAAAAATGCTGTCATGATCCTTTGAAGGGCTTGGATCTCATATAGGGAGGCGAAGTCCAAGATGAAAACCCACCTGCAATCCTATATAAGATCCAATGTGTCTCCTCACCTTCAGACACGATAATTCATTAGTGTAATTGAGTGAATAAGCTTGTTAATCGAGGGCAGAAATGAGACTTCATAGTGGGTTTCCCTTCCAAATTTGGGGCTTTGAGCATGGAATGGTGTTACTTTCCTGGGTAGGAGTGGCTAATAAACAACCCTATTAGATGTTCACAAACCCTAGAGGGAAGGACATGTCCAAGGTACATCCTTCAAGTGGTAGGTGTCATGTGGAGAATGATGAGGTGGATGGGACACAAGACTCTGAAGCAATGTTGCAAAAATCGCAATCGTGATTAAGTCTGCGAGGGTCCGGAAAATGAAAAATTCGTAAAAATCTAGAAAAAATTGGTAAAGATCGGCAAAATAAAAAATAAAAAAAATTCCTTTTTTTTCAATTTTTTTATTATTTAATGAATTCAAAATATTTACTTATTATTAGCGATTTTTTCACGATTTTTATAATTTTTTTGGCGATTTTTACGATTTTATCTTGATTTTTTCATTTGGAAAAAATCTTGGTGATCTTTTCATGATTTTTTGGTTATTTTTACGATTTTATTGTGATTTTTTCATTTGGGAAAAATCGCTGATTTTATCGGCCAATTAAATCACCATGCAGAAAAAATCGCGATTTAATCACGATTTTCGGAACACTGGTCTCAAGATCAATTGACATGGGCTCAAGGGTGGGAATGATGAAGGATGTCCATATATTTGGGTGTATGAATGTAGGAGGGAGCAATCGTGGTACATGAGTTACCCTGACCTTTGTTTTTCCATCCTTCTTCATTGCCTTCTGCCTTTTATTGATTTTTCTTTTATTTTACTTCTTGGGGATTTAAGAGATGAGAGCATGTGTATGATATAGTAGTGATTACCCCCTTAAGGTGGGGCGATGCATCGCCCACCAGGGCTTGGGGCATACATGGGTTCCTTAGTGATTCAAGGGGCACTCATAGGGGCCCTAGGAACCAGGGCGATGGCCATAGTGATATGGGGTAGAGCACGTGCTTGGATTTTGCCCACGTGCTAAATTTTATTGTCTCGACCATCTTTTGCATTTTGTGGTATATTTTCTTTTGTATGTGGCCATATTATGCTTTTATCTCTTTTTCTTGATGCATCAACCTTCGGGGCATTGTTCCAGCCTCGACCCAGACATGTGGACAAGGGGAGAGGGAGTACCATAGCCTTGTGGACCTAGAGAGGGAAAATGATGAAAGAGGGCATCTAATGCGCAGAGGGGAGTGAAAAATGTGGAATAAGGAAATAAGACCGTGCTACCAAAATCGGGGTTTCCCAAGTAGTGCCCATCCTAAATCTGCAAGCTAGAAGGGAAGATCCCACGAGGCTAGGGTTGAGAATTAGCCCCCTAGTTGAGGTAAGGGAACAAGACTACAATCCAAAACCCTTTCTCCTTCCAAGTCTCCTAGTAATCCATACCCAAGTATGCCCAAGAAAAACAAGCATAAGTACCCAATTACATAATGAAAATTCATACCTTTAGGATTGGATGGCCCACCTTCAAATATACGATCTCGATAGATGGGCGAGAGTACATGATGGCTGGCTCAGGTGGTGGAGATGAAGTAACACATCAAATCTATTAGGTGGATATGTCAGGGGTTGCTGCTGCCGACTGAAGGAAGAATACATCAGGGAAAAACTCTCCAAAGGGGTACCCCTCTTTTGGTGGGCTACATCTAGATCCAGCTGGGACATGAGCTGACTTTAGAGTGCATGATCCATGTACTTGATCGGGGAGGTCATGAGAACCTCAACAATCTTCTGGGATTGCAGGCTTGTCACTGCACATTACAGACCATGTTGGAAGCATGTGTGCTAGGTGTCCATGATCGTCTATGTTTTCATCAAACATATAAAATCGAACCATAAATAAAATTTATTCTAAGATGCAAGACAAATGCAATCTAATCTAGCATGTGAGCATGATATGATGATGCTAGCTATGCAAAAATCAATATGCAATGCATCCCACTCTAACATGCACGGCTACATTATGCGAACACTAAGTGTAATCATACAACCAATATAACCAACATATCAGTAGATCAATATAAAAGCACTTGCCCCAATGATTACTCATGTAATAAATCCAAAAGCGAAGATAGGAAGAATCATATGTAGGATCACAAGGGCGAGAGGTGGGAAAAGAAAATCACCAAGTGCTAGGAATCATGGATGAGGAGGGAAAAGGGGAATACAGTTTAAACGCATGGATCCTTTCTTCTAACCAAAAGATGGAAATATCAACAATCAAGCTCATGAACTTCTGATGAAGATCTATCTCAAGCATATCATCCTCATGGCATGAGGGGATAGATGGCTCAAACATATCCATAATGATAGTATCTTGATTACTGGGGAAAGAATAAGATGTGACACCATCATTATACCTAGGGAAAAACCACAATTCCCCTCTTTTAAGAGGACGAACTAACTCTTCCTCAAAACTAGGGAAGTGAGCCTCATAACAAACACCCATTTTTTGGCCATCATCATTAGCGGCACAATGAGGGGTATACCACTCAAACATGAAGAAGAACCCCTTTTCAGTGACATGGCTGGAAGAAGAATCCTTTTCAATCTTCTCCACACTAGGGCTATTGGAATCTTCCTCAATGATAGAAACATCCTCTTTGGTGGGATTAGCATCATCTTGAAACATAAAGAAGAAACCTTTCCATTCATTAGGAGGGACTTCATAGCTTGGTACATGCAGAAATGCCTCATATTGATCCATATTATTTACTGGAGGGAGCATAATACTTTCTTCTTGTTGATCATCATAACCGATTCCCCAATCTGCAGACCAGAATTCATTTAGAAACCCCTCATCCTCTCGACCATCCAGAGAGTCATAATCTTCTACACTTGTAACATCACTAGGATCATTTGCATCGAGCTCCAATACTTCCTCAGGGACCCGTTGATTAATTTGTTGTGAGTTACAATTTATTTCTTGGACAGCTTCACACAAACTATTGACTGCATAGTGCTTATACATGAGTAGTATGAGGAGGGCATCTGTAGGATCTTCCTCATATTTGCATCGTATGTCATACAATTCCTTTCCCTTTTTGCTACATAAATTCAATAGAAGAATTGTATCTGGGCATCTTCCAACCAGTTGCCAACAATGCAGCACGTAGTGAAAAGCATCTTCAGATAATCAGGAAAGGAAGGATATATTTATTACTGTGTGCAATTGTATTCTACTTCTTTCACTTTCATTATTGTTTAGTTAGAACTCTGATTTAGCTTGATGAGATTCCTAATTTCTCTGGAGAATAAGTGCATTAATTTTGGACTGAATTTTTTGTTGTTCCAGTTTGGAAAGAATTCATATGGGGTGCCCTTGCTGGTGGTTTTGGAGAAACAGTTATGCATCCGATTGACACAGTTAAGACAAGAATACAATGTGGAGGGTACTTTGGTGTGGGGACCCAGGTATTCTGTAGGCCTTTTACAAAGTTTTCAAGTGTTATGCAATCCACTTATTTTAATCTGAAGGTTTTCCAATTGTACTGATATTTACCACTTCTGATTTTTTTTAATAAACTAGATTTCTTTTACAACTCAATTGGTTTCAAGGATTTTCTCCAAATTTATGAAAGATTATTGTCTTGTTATGGTTGTTAACTTTGTTATTGCAGGCAAAATTAATTGCATGCTCACACATTTTCTGGATTTGGCCAGTGTCCATCTTTCATTGTGTTTGGTGAAGTCATTTTGAACACACTATTTACTGTCCACCCTGGGCCAGAAAGTCATGTCCAGGGCCATGTTGAGTCTAATTTTGATTTGGCGCCAGTCATGGTTCAAAGTCCCAAGTTTTACAGGCTCTCACCTGCTTCATTTTTGGATTCTTAGCCTTCTGTAGGAGAATTCTTTCCCCAACATGGATCCAGTGTTATCACTCAAATTGATCTTTTCTCAAATAATTCATCTTGATTGATTCAGCATCAATAGTTTACAGATACTCTAGAGACTAGAATGAACTTCCTCAAAAAGTTCATTTGTTTGAAATCGATGGTTCTTAGTTACATTATGGAATGAACCATGGTTTTAAAAACTGGAACTGGGCTTTGAATCAGCCACCTATATAACCAGGTTTCAAACTGTTACTGGATTGAACCAGATTTGAAAAAAATACGTAAAATAATTAATTTTTAATGAAAAAAATATTTTTAAGATTTCAAATCATGATTCCAAACCATTAGAGACAAAATATGCAAAGTTTGCTCATCTATATACCATGTAAGGGTGAATATATCAAAATGGCACCAAGTGCAATACATATCAACAACAAAATACATAATCAATGAGGCTTCTAAATGGCTTCTAAATGTGCTTATCCAAAATGGGGTGTGCCTTGATTGTCAACATGTGTCATCATTCTATAGCGTGGGGAGGAGTGCACCATCACTTGAGATTATTCATGGAGGAAGAGTGTACACTTGTTATCCATCCTAGACTACTGGACCCCAATTGAGATATAGTCTTAGACTGGCTTTGCTTTCTAAAGCAAGCTTTCTCCTTGTTGACTTGCACTTCTAGAAATCTTCCATGCTAAGAAAGGTTGCTTTTATTTAATTTTCTCTCAAAGAAAAAGCTTTCTATGTTGGGATAAGGGGACCTTATGTGGACTCCACTTTGATGTTTTAGTTGGAGATCCCCCTTTTCTATCCTTGGCATGCTTTTCACTTTGTCCTATCTTCTCTAAGTGGGGCACTTTGCTTAAGAGAGATTCATAGTAGATCCTTGTGGTTTTTCTCCATCATGGGCTCGAGAAAGGGTGGGTCTTCCTTAAGAGTATTTATTTCAATTTTCCACCATACATGTAAGGTATTTTGGGCAGTTTTCAATGTTTTTGATGATGGTCACTGTTGCTGCAAAGTCTAGTAGGCCTCGGAGAGGGAAACCCTACAAGGTATAAACTAGACCAAGAGACAACAATGGGGTAGTGGCCCATTGTCACCACAACCGTAACCCCCTGCTCTTTATGGATTTTCACTGATGGGAGGAGTCCCAATTTATGCTAAGGTCACCTGAGCTAGATGTTCTAGGAATGATGTGTGAGGCGACTTGACTAGACCTTCTACGCGAAAGACACAACAATGGCTCAAGGCTCCCATGGGAGGAACTTTTATTTCTATGTAGAGGCCTAGGGTTATAAGCATAAGACCTAGGTTTTGAGTAATTTGTTGAGTGTTGGAATATCCAAAGGTCAAAGGCCAATAAAGAAGGCTTCCAATGGTATACACTAGCAAGATCAAGGCTCATGAAACCTTCAAGAAGCCCCTAAGTTGAAGCAATACAAAACTAGGGTTTACCTCTTGGGGAAAACAACTAGGGCAGGAAAGTTTATGGATGGAAATGAAGTGGATGCCCACCAAAAGGATGGATTTTGTGGCAAACACTATCTTCTTGATGTTTAGACTCTCCAATCCCCAAAACTCTCCTTGCCTAGGGATTTGCACCACCTCCTAGCTTGCAAGATTGGCTTTAAAGAGGCTGAATTTGGAGAGAGAAAATTATGGATAAAAGAAAGGTATGATCACCAACAAAGTAGACTAGTCCCTTGTTCCTTGGGATGATGGAGTCTAGGATGAGATAGATTAGCAGTAAGTTTTTAAGGAGGCCAAAATTTTAATGCCCTAGATACTAGCCCTAAGATAACCCTATTTTTGGATTTAGCTTCAAGTTGGGGGCTTCTTGAGGGTTTCATGTGCCTTGTTCTTGTTGAAAATCATTATTTGAAACCCTTTCTCCTCTCACCTAGACCTTTGGCCACCCCAACTATCAACCTATTGATCAAGCTCTAAGTCTTGTTTTGCTTATATTTTGTCTCTCTAAGGAAAGCAAATTGCCTCCTCTTGGAGCCTTGAGCTTAAATTGTGTCTTTGTAGATCTCTTTGTGCCACCTCACACCTCAAGCCTAGAATACCTATTAGGTGACCTTCCACATACCGGGTTCTTCCCATCGGTGAAAATCCGTAAAGAGTAGGGGGTTTTGGCTGTGGTGATAGTGGGCCATTACCCATTGTTGTCTCTTGGTCTAGTTTAAGCCTGGTAGGAGATCCCTCTCCTAGGCCTACTAGATTTTATGGCAATAGTAATTGTTACCTCCTAGGTTCTCACTTAATGTAAAAGCCCCAACCATACATGTGAGACTCCAACTATGACTTAAATAAGCTACCCATTATCACCTAAGTAGCCTTATCGCTCTCTTTAAGCTAACTCTTCTCTAGCTCAAGGGGGCAATCCTAAGGTAATCTAAGTCCAACAAGATATGAGTGAAATATTTAGGTTTAGGGTATGGTAGAATAGAATTTCACCTTGATAGTGGAGTAACTCAATTGCTGAACTAGAATAGAATTCACCTTGATAGGGGAAGAACTCAACTCATGAACCCAGTTGGAAATCTAAGTTACATATTTAAAAAGAGAATATTTTTTAAAATGTTGAATGGAAGTAGTCATCTTGTTCCTCATGTGATTCATTTTCTTCCTCTTAATTGCAAGCGATGTAACTTCTTTCAGTTTTCCTTACTTTGTCTTTGAGTACATCATTTCTTGGATTTTACAATCCCATGCACTGTGTTGAATTTTTTAAGTCTATCCGTTAGAAAATTAATTTGTATTCTGCTGGTTTATTTCTTCTACTTGTTTAAATTTGAACAAGTTATTTAATACATTTAAATACCGAAATAAACTCAATACAGTCACAACATCTATAGATCATCAACTGAAAGAAAACAAGCACACAAGTGACACCGTTAGTTTTGGACAAATGTCCTCGGAAAAACCCAATGTTGGAAAGCCGGTGCAACTATTTAGAGGGTTATATTATTATGCAGTCTATCTGAGTACAACTAGGTACCTAACCAGCTCACTCGACAGAGAAAAATACATGACAACAATACCTCTATATCCGGAAATAGGTATTCTGAAAACCTGTCCCACGAAACCCTCTTTAGTACAACTGAAGCACAACGATGGCCCTTTTGGCCTCTGTGTTAGCCTTCTGTTGACCTGCGTCAACCCCAAAACCCTCTGCGTTAGCACTCTGAGGCACTGCGCAGCCTCTAGGACCCTCTGCATCACTCCAGCAGCCTCTGCATGGATGACGCAGCCCCTCTGCCTCTACGCTGTCTCTGCTGGGCTCTGCGTACCCTGGACTAGCTGCTGCTCTCGCTCTCTCTGCTTCTGCGCTGGTCTCTCAGTATTGTCTCTGCCTCTCTGCCTCGTACTCACTGCCCCTCGCTGCTGATCACTGATTCAACTTTTCTTAGCAACCCCGCTCTAGCAAAATGATTGACTAATCACTTTGGTGTGTTCTCCAACTGACCCTTATGCCTCCTCTTATACTTTTCTCATTGGTCTTTCAACGGCCGAGATTAAATTTCTAATCAACAGCTACGATTAGATTTTGCTTGATCTATGACTTTTGGAACCTTCTAACCCAATTTTATATTAATATCCATTAATATTTTATTTTTCCTAAGTTTAGACTTAGGAACTGCATTAAAAATATTAATTATTTTAATATCTCCCAAACCAGGTACAATCTGTCCAAACTATTTCTCGGTCTTGAAGATCTCATGTGCTTTAACCTCTCCACCAATTTTCATGGCTAGAGCACATCCGATGCTACCCCAAATCAACACACCCTCTTAGCGAGGACTGTGCTCTAGTAATACTTCAACTGAGCATCAAACTGATTATCCGACACCTGTACCTGTGCTGATGCTAGGCCTCCCTTCCCAACATCCTCTGCACTGCTGCATCCTATACTGCTGCCCATGGCTCTGCCACTGCCGCTGCTGCATCTGTATGACAATTCCCTCTGCGTTCGTGCTACTGCTGGTCCATCCTCCCAACACTGCATCTGCATTGCATCTCGCTCTCATCATGCTGCATCGTGCTACTGCACTGCAACTCAGTTACTGAGAAGTAAGTAACTGATCCACCCAACTTCTAACATCCTTGTTAGGCTAGAAACACTCCCGATGTTGAAGCTCCCTCTGCCGCTAACAAGTGCTCCCTCTACTGACCTCTGCACTGCTGCAACAACTCCCTGCATCTCGCACTGTTGCAAACCTATCTGTGCCATCCTGCACCGTTGCAAAACTCTTCATGCCTCTCGCACTACTGTAGCCTGCTAGCCTGGCGCTTCCAGGGGACTCATGCACTGTAGCACTCTCTGCTGCTTCATCCGCATTCATCTCTATCGACATCCGCCAGTCCTGCTACTCTCTCTTCGGGGCTCTTTTAGCATGGTATAATCCAAGAGGTTGGGTACCTCAAGGATCTTGCCCCTCATCGCCTGTAGTCCTCCCGACTACAGCTCGATGCCTCCCCTCTTTTTCTCAAGTGGCACATGAGCACTCATGGCACAATTGTCATCCTCCTTGACTTCTTTCTCTGCCCTCGCAGGCGTTGCCTTTGAGTCAAAAGCCTCTCCCTTACTCTTCTTCCTCGGACACTGGTTCACATTAGTGACCCAGTTCCCCACAATGGAAGCACTTGACCTTGGAGAGGTCCTTCTTCATCCTCTTCTCTTGCTTTCCCGTAGATGCAAGAGCTGCATCCTCTTCCTCTTCCTTCTTGATCTTGACCTCTTTGCCACTACTTCCCGCCTTGGTCAGCCGTTTGATCTCTTCTTGACGAAGAGCCACCACAATTCTTTCCAATCCGGAAGACTCGTCCTGCACAGTGTGCTCTAGACAAACGTCTCCCAATCTAAGTTGCACAAAACACCGAAACATTTCGGAGTTTTCGAAAAGGGTACCTTTAGAAACGTCACCTTTCAAAAATGGAAACGTCGCTCGAAACATCATATATATATATATATGAGTAACACATTATCTTTGCATGAAAAAAGGGAATGAGACCCATAGATGACAATTTAGAAGGAAAAACAAGTCTATATTAACTCTCATAGATGAATATATGATGGTCGAGTTTTGCCCGAGTTTTAGCCAAGTTTTGGAGTTTCGAGTATGGGTACGATCCGAAATGTCAGGTTCCTAGAAGTTTCGTGCAACATAACTCCTAATCCTCAGAGACTACGTTCAGTGCGGTCGTTACTATCAACTCCTGATCCGCCGTGGCCCTTATGGAAGTTAGCTAGAAGACATCTATCTACTCCTTCAACTGACCGAGGAAGACATCTATCTGCTCTCCCTTCTGCATCTAGCATGACCTTCAATGTCTTCAAAATGTCCCACATCTCCTTTGTTGTTTCCTTCTCGGAAATATGTGGTACCATATGATCCTTGACCCCATCAAGGATGATGTACTTTGCCTTAGCCATTGCCTCCTCGTACCTTTCATTAGCTACCAGGTCAACTAGGATAACCATCACTCTCAAGGCAAAGCCCTTAATACGATGTCTGTCTAGAATGGACAAGATCTTGGCCTTCCAGACCACAAAGTTGGAAGCTCTGTCTAGCCTGTCCTGATCTCTCAACCCATTCACGGCCATCTCGCTGCTCTTCTGTCGACTCCTCCAAGTCTCTCTACTTCTCGCCTGGAAGTTCTCGGTTCGACTCTTGTTGAGTCTCTCTACTTCCCGCTTGGAAGTTCTCAGTTCGACTCTTGTTGAGTCTCTCTACTTCCTGTTTGGAACTTCTCTTCTGGACTCCCTCTGAGTCCTGATTTCCCTCCTAGAAATCCTTCTGCCAATGTCAAGTTGCCCCACTCCGATCATCTGTGCAATTGCAACACTGATCCAGATTCCTTGGCTAGAAATTTGCCTTGCCAACAACTCTCTCTATCGTGGTCTTGCCCTGTTAGGTACTGTTCTGACCACAGTACCCCACCAGCTTCGCTTCGCAAACTACCCACAGCCTCCTATGCCCCAACGCTGAAGGACTGAGCCTCTAGGCTCTGCGCAATCCCAACATTGACAAATCAGCTCCCTCAGCCAACTGTGTCAGCCCTCCTAGCCTCTGTGTGACCCTGATTCTGCGTTCCTTAGCCTCTACGCTGTCCTCTCTTTGGCCCAGACTGATGACGCAGTCCCTCTACGTCACTCCTTCCTCTGTCGCTTTCTGCAAGGATTAGCTCTGTCACTCGGGACAACTGAATCTGCTGCAAATGCTCTGCTTAGTTGATGCCTTCAGTTTTCCTGTGATCTACAACCATGCTTTGAAACCATCTTGAATTTTCTAAGTCTATTCGTTAGAAAATTAATCTGTATTCTGCTGGTTTATTTCTTCTGCTTGTTTAAATTCGAACAAGTTATTTAATACATTTAAATACCAAAATAAACTCAACACAGTCACAACATCTACAAATCATCAACTGAATGAAAGCAAGCACACAAGTGACACTGTTATTTTTGGACAAATGTCCTTGGAAAAACCCAATGCGGGAAAACCGATGCAGCTATTCAAAGGGTTATATTATTATGTAGTCTATCTGAGTACAATTGGGTGCCTAACCGGCTCACCCGATAGAGAAAAATAAACGATAACAATACCTCTATATCCAAAAACAGGTATTTAGAAAACTTGTCCCATGAAACCCTCTCCAGCACAACTGAAGCACAACGCTGGCCCTTCTGGCCTCGGCGTCAGCCTTTTGTTGACCTGCGTCAACCCCAGGACCCTTAGTGTCAGCCCTCTGAGGCACTGTGCAGCCTGTGGGACCCTCTGCGTCACTCCAGTAGCCTCTGCATGGATGACGCAGTCCCTCTGCCTTTGTTGGGCTTTGCGTAGCCTGGATTGGCTGTTGTTCTCGCTCTCTCTGCTTCAGCGCTGATCTCTCAATATTGTTTCTGCCTCTCTTCCTCGTACTCACTGCCCCTCGCCGCTGATCATTGATTCAACCTTGCTTAGCAACCCCGCTCTAGCAAAAGGAATGATTGATCACTCTAGTGTGTTCTCCAACTAACCCTCAAGCCTCCTCTTATACTTTTCTCGTTGGTCCTTCAATGATCGAGATTAAATATCTAATCAACGACTAAGATTAGATTTGGCTTGATCCATGACTTTTGGAACTTTCTAATCGAGTTTTATATTAATACCCATTAATATTTTATTTTTCCTAAGTTTAGACTTAGGAACTCCATTAAAAATATTAATTATTTTAATATCTCCCAAACTGGGTACAATCTGTCCAAACCAGTGTTGCACTAATCGCCAAAAAATCACGATAAAATTGTTTTATCGCGATTTAAAAAAAAAAGAAGATAAAATTGGGCGATAAAATCGAGGTTTTTTTTTTCTCTGCCGATTTTTATGAAAAAATCGCGATTTTTGGGAAAAAATCATGGAAAAAATATATATATTTTTTATGAGGAGGTGACCCAAGCTACCCCTGTCACTAGTAGAGGACGTGGTCTACCTCCTGTAGCTCCTAGTTCTTCAACTTCTAGAGCACAGCAGAGTCTACTACCAACTCCACCAATATCTACATCTAGAGGGGCAAAGGAAATCAATAGTATTAGACTTTAGTTATTTGGTTCATTTCATTGTATATGACATTATGACTCATGATATGAGATACATTATTATATTTTTTGTTGATATTTTGAGGCTGAGTTGGGAGTCATGAGTCAGGACTTACTATTTAGGACATGATTCACTGTTATGTGTGAATGTGGCACTAGAAATGATATTAAACATCTTATATATTAGTTCTTTTATCATATTTATGTGTCAATGTATTTATTTTATGTTGTAGATGCTTTAGATATTAAAATAATTGCAAAAAAATGAATATTTTTGTATGTTACGATTTTTTCTGATTTTGTCCCCGCGCCGATAATATCCCGATAACGATTAGTGCAACATTGGTCCAAACCATTTCTGAGTCTTGGAGATCTCATGTGCTTTAGCCTCTCCACCAATTTTCATGGCCAGAGCACATCCGATGCTACCCGAAATCAACATTATGACCTAGTTTTCTGCAACAATAACAATTTCTTCATTTTCTGAGTTCCTATCTTCTCACTTTTTAGATTTGTTTTTTTCCTTTGCTAAAGGGGACTCCCTCGATCCTTTTCATCATTAGACTCACATTTTGCCCTTGCCACATGTCGAAATCATTGTTTCTAAAGATTGTGAGACTTCAATAAGGTGAATCAAATTTTTTTGTAAGAGCCAAATCACTCGAAAAGGGGGCAAGTTTCTAAGGTAAATAATAAATATTAGAGAACCATTTGTATAATTTATTGGCAAAGTATTTCAAGGTGAATTTAAAATGTTATAATGATTACCTGAATGGGGCTGGCATTTGTATGAGCAAGCCTATGAATGAAGACATGCAACAAGGAAGGACACAAACCAACAAAACTGTAGTATCCCTAAGGAAAATTTACAATACTAAACAAAGCATGCATAGACATAAACACACAGAAAAATTACTCGAACATTAGAACACCAAATAGAGCCAAAAATTGCGCTGCTAAGCCATTTTATTGATAAAGCATGAAGTACAATGGGTGTTTGGAAAGTATGCACCTGGGCCTGCCCAAGGCAAGCTAGCTAAGCCCAAGTGATGAATGTGAAATTCCCCCAAGCGTATTGGTTGGTCTTCCTTGGCTCTATGTTGAAATGCCTAGAATGTGAGCTGCTCATTGTGTAGAATAGCTGCTAGGGCCTCCTTCGGTGCTCAAAAAAATCTGGGAAATTAACCCCGAGCTCTCCACCAAATACCCATAATAACCCACGAAGGAATTTGCGAATGGTTGACTTTGGAATTTTGGCCCAATTTCCCTCAATGGCATTGCTACTGGGTAATTTGACTCAACTGTCAATCTTGCTGCAAAAAGCCCCCAAAATGGCTGCGATCACCAACAAAACACTTCCCCGGACTCCTCCTCAAGTTTCAGTGCCAAACTCCCTTCTCTCATCAACCCCCAAGTGTGAATCCTCCAAGAACTGCGCAGTGTATGTGCTACTGCTTCTGGAACCTTCTTCAAACTCACACTCTTTGCTCCTGGATTGAACTAGAATGGATGAGACTCCCTCCTGGGGATGGCACTCGAAGTCCATCGAAGCAAGGGTTGAGATTTTCGCTCGGAAACACTCTTGTGCTAAACAACACTTGCAGACTTGGCTTCAGCTCAAGTGTGCTAGTCTAAGAGAATTCTCAAATATTCATGAATGACAAAAATGAGTGCCTCTTCCTCTTTTTTGTTGTAGAGCCTCCAAAATGCCCATGTGGGCCCAGCTCGACTTTCCCCCACCTAACTCGCTCCAATGAGTGCGTGTTTTCCTTGTGGGCCGCATTTCTCTATGAGTGGCCCAACGTACTACTAGTGGCTCGATTTTCCTCCTCCATCCTCTAATGTTTGGGATCTCTTTAATCAAAAATACATGTGGGGCCTCTAAACCCACATTTCCTAAAGTGCAAGTGCGAATTTATCCAAAACTGAGCAAAAATGATATTTCCCCTTAGCAATGTTGCTAAGTGGGGATATCACAAAAACAATCCTATACACCATTTTACATGGCAAGCAAGGATGCAATCGCACAAATTAAGAAGATGACAAATTGATCTTTCATGCAAGCAAAACCAACCACAACCCAAACTTTTATCTAGATGGCAGTAGAAAACTTCAGGTGCCCTGACCTATGTCCAGACAATGGCAATGACCCTAGCAGAAAGTCCAATCCACAGAAGATTTCTTTTGTCCCCGTTTGCTTGACTGGACAGAAATTGTTAGACTACTACTCTATGAGAACAAGGAAGAAAGCGGTCCAGACTATAAGGTGCAACCCTAATACATCCAGCAAAATATGTGTACAGAAGTGTGATTCTGAGGACCACAGATTTGGCAGTGATTAATTAAGCCAGAGGTACATTACAGTTATATTTTGTGCCCCAGACATTCTTTTCTTCTAAGAAAAGAATCATGTTCTGTATTTTTGAAACAGATAAAATTCAAGCTGAAATTTCTGTACAACAGAAAAGGGGCAAGATATCTCAGATTTTTCATTTAAAGGGAATAAATATACAGAGTATTTTGAATTAATTTTTACTCCGACAGAGAATCATTTCTCTGAAAAACGAGAAGATACGTAACATTAGAAAAAATTTTCACGCATGGAAAGTGAGAATACAGTTGCATTTAATAAAACATTAATTTATGGAGCATTGTTAGCAGTACAGAAACAAAACCAACGCAGTATGAAAAATTAAAGTACACAATTAGAGATGATAAAGCAAAAGCCAATGTAGGTTTAGCTATGTCTGATACTCTACTCCATTTGGATTTGACAAAAAGCAAGAAGTATGGGAATGATTGATAAAACTGTTTGGGACACAATCTTACAATGCAAAATTTCTCTTACCAAAAGATTTTTTGCTTAAAAAATGGATAAAAGTGCATCTATTTCCATGATGTTAATATATTCCAGGCATTAAGACAACAGTGGACAGAAAGAGGTGCCAATCTTGAAAAAGATGAGGCCAAGGTTAATTCAACTTTCTATTAAACAGTTTACCCTCTAAATATAGCAACATTGTAGTTACAATCAACAACATTCCATCACAATCCTTAGAAACAATGATTTTGATAACTCCATCATTTGGATTTAACCAAGTGCAAGAAGAATGGGTGTAGTTGATAAAACTATTTGTGACAAAATCTTACAATGTAAAATCCCTTACCAAGAATTTTTTGCTCTAAACATTGTTAGAAGTGAATCTATGTCCATTCATATTAATGCATTCCAGGCATTAACACAACAGAGGAAAGAAAGAGGTGCCAAAGTTGAAAAAGATGAGGCCAAGGTTATGTTTATTAAACAGTTTACCCTCTAAATACATTAACATTGTATTTACAATCAGCAACATTCCATCCTAATCTTTCGAAACAATGATTTTGACATGTGGCAAGGGAAAAATGTGAGGCTGATAATGAAAAAGATTGGGAGAGACTTGTTTAGCAAAGGGAAAAAAACAAATCTAAAAGTGAGAAAATAGGAGCTCAAAGAATGAAGAGATTGTTATTGTTGTGGAAAACTATGTCATTGCACATGGGATTGTAAAACACTGGAAAATGATGTACTCAAAGACAAAGTAAGGAAAACAAAAATGAGTTACATGGCTTTGAATTGAGAAGAAGAAGAAGAAGAAGAACAAGATGATTACTTGGTACTTCCACACAAAAATTTAAAGAATACTCTCTTTTAAATCTATGACTTTGATTTCCAGTTCACTTCATGAGTTGAGTTCTTCCCCTATCAAGGTGATTATAATCTAATCTAAACGCTAAAGGCCAACTCCAAAGATAGAGAGGCAATCCAAGACAGAGATATACAAGGTGAGTGGCTCTAGAGTCTATGGTGCCAATGGTACGAGGTTACTCTGGTCCACCAGAATCATCTCTCCTCCCATTTGAGGCCAAATGGAGAAAATCAAAATAGATGTCTGTTTGGAGAAGAATTGAAAGAGAGTTGGAATGAGTGTTACTGCTATTTGGGAGGAATATTTCATTTTTTTGGTTTGGAGGATATCATTTCGCACTTGGTCTATGGTCTAGTTTGGCAACGTCGTTGCGGTCTCATGGAAGTAGAGATAGTGCGTCTTGTCCTCATTGTTTTGGGGTCATGCCTATGTGCCCTTAGTTGGGGCATCGTGAAAAAGGAAGTGATATGTTGGGTGGAAGGTGGTCTAGGATGCAGATGTCGCTGGAAGGATAGAATAGTGGAGATAGAGGGCCTCATGCATGTATAAGGCCAGATATCTCTTGTTAGGGTACTAAAAGAAACTGCTAAATTTTTGTAGCTCTCCAAGAAGATAGTGGAACTGTCCTCAGATCTCATAGTAAATCAAGAATGGAAGATGAAGTGCTCCTCAGTCTCAACTCTCAAAGATGGCATAGTTGCTAGATCCCACTGAATTCGTCAATTTGATGGTCAGTTTCAATTCAGAGTTTATCAGAGCCAATTTTGAACTAGTCTAGGAGGGCTTTGATGAGCATACATCCATTGGCAAAGTGTGTATTGGGATTGAACAATGAGTCCATCCCTCAACCATGACGTGTTCAACATAGAAGGCCATCTTTTGATGTAATCCACCCTAAGGATTTATCTAAGTGACTTGAACAAATTTCCTGTAGATATCCTCTTTGATGATTGTGTTCATCTACTATCGAGTAGGTAAGAGGTGGTTGGGTGTATCAACGGAATATCTAAATGGAGGGAGTTGATCCATTGTAATACCAATAGATGCTAGGAGATTTGAGACCTCGACATACCGACATCAAGAACAAGATGAAAAACTAGTTGACACAATGGACTTCGATGAATAATAAGCCAAGTATGGATATTAGTCCTATCCCTTCGTTGTATCAGCGAAAATTTGAATGCAGTGTAGAAGTGAGATGAGACCAAACACTGTCTTAAGTAAAAAGGGCTAAGCACCAACCTCTGTGAGGATGATGTGCTAAGGTATCATTTGCTTACATTTGATGATGTGACAAAGGAGGATGATCTGTATGTTCTTTGCCAAAGACCAATTACACTCTAGTAAACTAGGGGGTTGGAAAAGAGTTTCCATGAGTGACAGTTTGGACATATGTCCTGAAAATGGTTTTGGTAACATTTCCTCTCAAGAAGGGCTAAGGATTTGTACCCCTTACTAACTCGAGGATGAAGTGCAACCACAAACTAAAGCGAGGTTTTGTGAATAGTACCCCAAATAAGTATATGTGCTAGTGATCGCAATCTTTTTTCGCGTGAAAATGAAATGTTGATGAAAGAGTATCTTCTGCGTCTCGTTGAAGATCATGGCCTTGGTTCTAGCCAGGTTGACCGTCAATTGACAAAGGTCATAAAAGAGGGCCAAGGAATCTAGTTATCTTTTCAACTGTTGTTAGGGATGAGGCTAAAAGGATCATATCATTTGTGAAAAGCAAGATAGAAATTAGGGCTTGGTGGATAAGGCACCTAGCTTTGTCCTAGATGTGCTTATGCAAGAAGTACTCCATCTCGTCAATGTGTATCCCAAACAATGAGGGGGACAATGTTACAAACAAAGTTTGTATACATAGCCAAATACTTGAAATATCTGGTATATAAGAATGTCCATCATGGGACTGATAATATATTATATAAGAATTGTTGAATACAAGTGAGATGATTACAATTGAGGGTGAGGGCCTACTTATATACCTTGCCAAGTACCCCTTCACAAAAAGTCATGTCTTTAGGGACATGTCTATTCACTACTAATTATTAGTTAATTAATTATTATTATTATTTATATTATTTGTATATATTTTATTCATAACATTGCCTTCCTCTTCAAAAAGCTGTCCTCAAAGCTTATTGCTGACAAGGCATATCATCTATTCTTTGTCTTTTGTAATCTTATTCGCATCTTTTGGAATTCTTCGATATGTCATCTTTGTTGACACAAGATGATAAGATCCTTGGAGTGCTAAATAAAATTGTCGAATTGAGAAGGGATCTGACTATCCTAAATTAATCTTCTGTGGAAACTGGAAACTTGTGATGAATTGTTATCACAAGACTGGATTGCATAAACTACAATATTCCTTGGAACATAAGTTTGTTGTTCATGTTTTGAGTGATACAGATATGCAGACTGATTGAGATGTTTGTTCTTGTGATTCAGATGTCGATAAGGGGTTATTTTGGTTTGACTTTCAAGTTTCCGTTATCATGAGTCTGGCAGTTTCCTGATTTTCTTCAAGTACTGATGTTGTTGAGTTAGCTATTGAATCATCAGTTGGATTTTCCATCGTTTGAATTGCAACATTTGAATATGTTTTTCCTCCAACTGGTTGTCATTTTCTTGAGTTGTGATATTGATTGGATCAGTGTTCGTATCCTTTTCTTCAACTTGGACTGAAGACTTCGACACTTCTTTCGTGATAAGTTCTTCTAATTTGTTGTTTAACGTTTTCCTATCATTTTTAAGTTTCTTAATTTGAGTGAGTAGATTCTGATTATCATTTTTGAGACATAAGAGTTCCTCATTTTCTGAGTCAACTTTATTTTGGCATTCAAGCTTCTCATCTTTTAAACACTTGATTTGTTCTAATAATTTCTGATTATGGTTCTTTAAGTGTAAATTTTCCTCTTCTTTCTTTGATAGATTTTCATTGAGCTTCTTGTCGGAACTTTCCTTTTCTTGTTCTAACTTGTGCTTTTTAGTTTTATACTTTTTGACTTGTGCAAGTAGTTTCTGGATATAATCTTTTAAATGAGATTTTTCTTTGTTTTTATTGGTTATGACGTCCTCAAGCTCTTTTTTCTTCTCCAATATTGTTTTTTGATTATTTTGAGGCAATAATTTCATAATATCTTCAAATTCTTCTGATGAGGGCATTATCGATTTTAACTTCATTATCATGTCTCAGAATGTGATCATCTTTCCCTTATAAGAAAACATTAATTTTTGTCTCTATGTTTAACATGAACATACCCAATTCTTTAAAGCAAGATTGACCAAGAATTATGTCAACCTCTCTGTCATATATAGTTACGACACAAAATTGAGATATGTACTCATAATGATCTATTCTCACATTTCAAATCTTTAATTTCATATTTTTTACCAAAAATATCTATTGTTTCACCTACATTGGCATCTGAAATTAATAGTTGATTCACTAGATTAATATTTATGTAATTTTCGTCGTTGCTTATACTAATAATGATATTAATTTTTTCCCTTGGATATTCCCTTTTAATGTAATTAACTCGTGATTGTGATTAAAATACCCTTATAGGAAAATCATCCTTTCTTCATTTCTGAATTGGACTCCATTTTGTGTTTATCGAAATGAGATTAGGGTTTAAAAATATTTTTTTTTAATCGCTCGTAATTTGGTACTATAATTTAAATTATTTATTAAATACTCACTTTAATAAAAATCTTAAATGAACATTTATAATTACTTCAATAATTCACTTCACCTCAATAATTCTTCTTATATATACCCTTCCACTTGTAATTACCTTCAATTAATAAATAACCACTTCAATATTTTTCTTACTCACTTTATCTTATATAATGATAACTTCCTCCTATAAAAAACACCTCACTCACTATTTAATTATGAAACTTCTCCTTTTATAATTAAATAATCCAAATACTCTTCACTTTTTGCTACCATATAATACTTTATACCTTGTTAAAGTTTTGCTACCATATAATACTTTTTTAACTCTTTGATCTGCGAAAATTAAAAGGTCACATAAAAATCTTGTAACCCAAAATTAGACAGAAATTTCCTTAATGGTGGCTTGATGGTATGATTCGGATACTGTGTAAGGGCGTGTCCGTTCACAATTTTTATCAATGTGATGCAAATCCAAATTCTTAGAACATCAATTGTCGAGCCACTGTACAGATTGGAGGTACGATGCAAATGTAATGAATGGAGGGAAACTATTCATGTTGGTGGCTGCTTGAAACCAGTGTAGATCAATCGGGCTAGACAGAAGCAGAGGTCATTTGACTTGATCAGGCCAGTGTACGATTGCAGTGGCGGAGAAGTGGCCATACGACTGTGTGTGATGGAAGAAGAGAGGGTCTAGGTGGTGTAGCGATGGTGTGCTAACTGAGTTTGCAGAGTTGGTGTATGGCATAGTCGAGCAGGGATGGAACAAAGCTCCTGTCAGGCGGCTATGTTAGTGCTCGATGGTTATAGCGACGCGGTCTGGGTGGCTAGACCTTTTTTTTTTGTTTTTATTAAATTTTTTTATTATATATTTTTTTCTTTATTTTTTTAATATATATATATATATATATTTTATTATTTTTTATTTTTTATTTTTTATTTTGGTTTTTCGAATTTTCTTTTTAATAATCTTTTTCCTACTTTTTAAATTTATTTTAAAATTTATTTTCCTTTTTATTTTTATTTTTATTTTTTTTACTATATATATATATATATATATATATATATAAACTCAATGATTTTTTTAAATGTCTTTTTTTTTAATGGCCAAGGGCCTAAAGATGAACCTAGCAGAATGGAGAACTTCCAACTATGTAGTGAAATGCTTGAATTGTGATAACAACAAGGTTGACGAAAATTGCTGGCCAAAGGCCAGATCAGACTGGCTCTGTGCAGCGTTAAGCGACCAGAGGATTGACCAACTCTGATACCAATGTTACGAACATAGTTTGTTTACTCTCTGATACCAATGTTATGAACAAAGTTCGTTTATGCTCTAATACCAATGTTACAAACAAAGTTCATATACACAGCGAAATACTCAGAATATCTTGTAGATAAGGATGTCCATCATGGGACTGATAATATATTATATAAGAATTGTTGAATACAAGTAAGATGATTACAACTGAGGGTGAGGGCCTGCTTATATATCTTCACAAAAGGTCATGTCTTTAGAGACATGTCTATTCACTACTAATTATTATTATTATTTGTATATGTTTTATTCATAATAGACATAGGACAACCATGTTTGACCCCCAATAGTACTCTTAATAAAATTAGATATGCCATGTGTGGTGCATAGATGACCAATGGCAGGCTCATATAGGTGCATGATGGCGGTTAGTAAGGTTTCTAAGATACTGATATCTTTGAGTCTCTAAAACAAAGCCCCCTAGGGGGTAGAATCAAAAGTTTTTTGAAAGTCTAGACAAATTAGCAATAAGTTAATGAAGAGTGATGCCATGCCTCCTCAATGATGGCTTGTAGCATAAGGATGTAATCAATGGTCTGGTGCTTAAATTTGAAACCAGCTTGTCCTTTCGCTCTAAGTTGCCTCCTCTCAAGCTCCCTAGAGAGTTTCAAATGGAGGACCATAACGTAGAGTTTATGGGTCCACCATGATCATCTTGTAATTGTTGGGATATTTACTAGAGACCAACTTGTGGATTGGGTGAATAATGTGATGTGACCAAGACTGTGAATAACCCATGCGAGCCATATGGTTGAACAAGTTGGCTAGATAGTTATTCATAGTGTGAAGACCTTGCTTGAAGAGTCTTTCCTAGAACCCTTCCTTAAGGGAGAGCTCCCAATGATGGATGGAAATTGTGTATTTGGCATTGGTAAAATCAAGGTTTGAGAATTGGGACTTAGATGGGAGCATATGCTGGATATGGGAAGTAAAGATGTTGGGATCACCCTCAAGGAAAAAGGTGTTCCAAGGTGGGTAGGGGGTAACTTGAAGAAAGATAGAAGAGCCTATTTAGCTAAGGTGATAGGAGTCACTGAAAAATGGTAGATAAAGGGGACTAGAGCTTGATTAGACTAGACATAATCTACTACACTCACCCCTCCATTGTGAGGTTGGCAAGTGAAGAAGTGAGACTATGGGAAGCAGGGAATGCTGTTAAGGATTAGTAACTCATGGAGTTGCAAGAGTTGCATGTCATAGCGATCATGCAAAGGAATTTGACGAACTCTAGTGTTGGCATTGAAATTACCTAGTAAGATGACATCTCTCATCGTCAAGCATTCAATGATGCCAACATATAGGTCCAAATGGGGGTCTCTGTTTGAGTTACTGTAAATAACAAACTGCGATGTAATGGGGGGAAGTAATAAATTGCAACACATATGTCTCTATGAAGGGAGGTAAATCCACTAAGTCGAATGCTTAGTGTTACTTGAGAGCGGGAGCGAAAGCGGGGAGTGGGAGCGAAAACGGGTGCGGGAGCGACATTTGCAAAAGCTCCTGGTTTGGGATCGAATCCCGGAACGTTTTTTATATAATATATATATTGTTAGATGATCCAAAAATACAATTTTATCATAGGTTATAAAATTAGAATAAAATAATTATTAATTTAAGATATTAAATTAATAATTATTATTCTAGAATGTTTAATTATTTAATGGAGACTTTGAATTAGATATTGTTGTAACTAGAATATGACTCTCCAAATGTGTCGTATCTTAGGCTCTATTTTAGAGATTAGTTAGCTAGTTGGTTTGAAATAGCATTTTATTGTAAATGGACACTTGTTATTTAATAAGTGATCCATAATTTGAGGTAGTTAGGACATGGAGCTTATAAATAGCTTATTGCAAGAGTGTTTGTTAAGTTCGGGTGTAAGCTCTTGTAATTCAATTATGTAATTATATTTTTCTGATTAATAGAATTATGTGTCTGAGGACACTTCTCTTTCAATATATATTTTATATGTTTTTATATTTTGATACATATATGTCAACAAAAACATGTAGAATTATGAATTAGATATAAAAAAACATAAAAAAACATAGATTGAACCATATAACAACAATCATCTAGAAGTTATAATCTTCATCAACCACATCCACAAGTTAGTAACATAGTAACATACAACATATTGAGTCTCGTGATTCATCAATCTTAAAGTTTCAAGCTTTCAAAATTCAATATATAACATTTATCATCATTGATCACCAAAGTTGTACTTGTAAGCTAAGCGTAACCATTACAACAAATAATATTTAATATGAAATGAAATGTTATAAAATGAAATGAAACAACTTTCAACTTTCAGGAAGCATCATATTCATGAGTTATAATTGCCAACTTCAAACTTCAATTGTCATATATTGTTTAAAAAAACATCATAATAAATATGAAAGAGTCAATAGTTATAAAAACTACGAGAAACTAGAAATGACAAGTAAATCTATTATCTATTGCTTATGCTTGGGCCTCTTGCCACCACGAGAAATGTCTAATTTTTTAGTCTTGTTGGAAAATCAGGATCTTTGTCATTAATATCACCCTCTAAGCATTAACATAAGATAGAAAAAGCATAGCATGTCAAGTCAAGATTTTGTTTAAGTGATGCGTACATTTTTAGGAGGGTCATGATAGAGGATTTCGACAACCAATGTCACTAACATCAAGGTACATAGAGGGATTGGTGCTTTTGATTAAATACGAGTTCCATACCCTAATACATGACAAAATTCAATGGAAACAATGCAATCTTGAAATCCTGAAAAACTGATAAGTTTGTTAGATTTTGAATGAAATCTAAAATTCTACTCTCTCCATATGAAATCCAATGAGGTCGGAACCACTCTCAAACATCCTGAGTCATTTCATGGTAATGTTAAAAATTTAAGTAAAAGTGACATTCTCCTTAATCTTCATTACCATTTAACATTACCATGAATCACATATCAATACTAGGGCCATAGGCTTGATCATTAAGTTGCCCCACTCAAAACCTATTTGTTTCTTTGAAAAAAAATTGCATTTGGAACATTACTGCCAATTTTTTTTTTTTGCAAAAAAGGCTAAATGCTCCCAAAAAGGCAGGGAGCATTTTCTTTTTAGGGAGCGCGCTCCCGAAATCGCTCCCTTTTCGGGAGCAATTTCGGGAGCATGCTCCCGACCCATTCCCGAGTCGCTCCAGCCAGGAGCGCCGATTGGGATCGGGGGGGGGGGGGGGTGCGCTTCCCCGCAACACTGCGAATGCACATGAACCTAGCAAACTTGATTGAAACCAATAGAGAAACCCTATCTCGGAGGGAGTCCTTGAATAGGTAGGCAACTCTGCCTAAACCTTTAGGCTTTGACACCACTTGAAGATTTGGTCTCTTGTTGACAAGCCAAAAGCAAGTGATAACCTGCCATGTTAGGGAGTGGCTGGACATGGCTCGTGTGGGTCTTGACTCTTAGTATAAAGAGGATATCAAATGTATCAAGAGCCTTGAAGGTGATGCTTGGAAATGACTAGGGAGATCCTTTGCCATTCTAAGTTCTAACAACCTATTGAGATAGCCAAACTCTGTCACCTCTCCCAACATGACCTTCACTTAGAGATCCCAGGCCGGATGTGGCCAGAGGGGGAGGGGAATCCTAGATGATGGCCCTAATGGTGCAAATGACCACCCATTTCCCTGCCTGTCATGCTCCTGTAACCAGCTCCCTGGAGTGTTTTAGAGCAAAGTAAAAGCTAAAAATTCAGCTGATATCAAGTTAATATAAAAAGTAAACTCTAGAAAGATTATCACACCAAATGGTTCGCAACACATGAATTATTAGCAGATTATGTTTATATCTTCTACAGTGAATTATGTGTCCGATACTTGCCTTGATAAATATGACATTAATTTTGAGATTCTGTATTCTGCTTGTAATATTTTGTTAGGCATATACTTAGATGTGTTGTCTTACAAGGTAGAGCCAGATGTGTTATTGAAGAATGTTTAGAGAATCAATGTGCTAAAGTAATGTTTGCGCTGACAAAATGTTACATTAGAAAGATGCTTATATGAACAAAGAGTCATTATAAGTATGAGTCTTTCTTCACATAAAATGTTAAAAAGTACTTATGTAACTTGGTTCATCTGCATTTCAGATGCATGGGACTGGTCAAGCTTTGAAATCCATATTGGCCATTGATGGCTTAAAAGGCAAGTAGTAAAAGCACACACTTTTTTATATAAAATTGACCGAAAAAGATGAATGTCAGAAATTACTGAGATTGATGACATCTTCGATTTGTACAGTAAACATTGTTCTATTCTTATTTTGATCATTTACAGTGGAATTTGTGATTTTTTCAGTTATGTTTTAGAGAGTGTGTATATTTAACATTTTGTGTGTCTTGCTTTTTCTTCCTTCTGGCTTTTATATCACAAGATATGTATAGAGGTTACATGAAAAAATGGAAGTGCCTGTAGAATTCAGCCATAGAAAATGATGTGAACCAAAACAAGACAGTAAATCCAGATATGGTTTGCACTGAATATTTCATTGTGGGAGTCATGCCAGCAATACATTTAGATTATAATATATTTCGATCAGAAACCACATAACAACTTGCAAAAAGAAACCTTGAATTTGGAAAAACTATTTTTTCTAACAAGTGGACAGTTATGTTAATATAAAATTCTTGCACGAGAGTATAATCCTTCTCAAGGGTACAAAATATTGTTATTCTTGTTTAAAATACTAGCATTGATTTTAGTATAACTGATTATAAATTTACAAAAATTTGAACCCATTTACACCTTATCTTTATTCATCTCTTTCACCTTGCTAACATGCACCTTCATAACACTGTGATAATGTTTACTTTTAGCCTTTTCCCTCAAACATTTGATTAGGGACCTTTTACCCACCAAAATGGGTAACCTCACAAGAGAAAACTTTTTCTCTTATCTTGGACGGCCAGCCAGCCAGCAGCCCTACACATTTTCTCATTGATGATGATATGCCAGTTTTCTCCACTATCTGCACTGGTCATACACCTCTTGCCATCTGACATTCCTCTTGAATGAAGGTGGGCTACCAGTCAACTGGTAATTTTACCATTCTGCAATTGAGTGGTTTTACTTAATGCTTTGGGCATCTTAACATGGATAAATGGGTGATTTGGATGGTATCATTGACTGATCTTGACTGTAAACTTGTTCTCTCACCTTACTAGGGGGGTTAATATTTAACCCTAGTCTAGTTGGACCTCCCTTAAGGCCTTAGTGTCATAGGAGTGGAACTCCTTGGGGAACTTGGATTGAAGTAGCATGTCCATTACCCTTTCCATACTTACATCTTACATGTCACATCATTTCCTTTGATATCATGTCCATTCTTTGGGTTTGCTGTCATTGGTTCATAGGGATTTGACACTCAATTATCCACATCCTTGGCTTGGGTTGGAAAGCTTTGCTCTGGAGGTTGATGTAGTTAAAAGAATGAAAGAGCATAAGATGGCCACAATGGAAGAAAAGAAAATTTAAAATGCAAAAGATGGCTGGGACACAAGTTAGCACATGGGCAAAATCCTAGCATGATCTTTACCCCCCTCATTAGCCATCACTCGGTTCCTGAGCACTTGATGCCCCATGTCATCAAAATGAACCTTTGCATGTCCCAACCTTGATGAGTGAGAAATTGTCTCATCTTAAGGGGTAAAACAAATGCTACCTCATAAAGAGCAAGCTTTGATGCTTGAGATATGCACCAATAAAAAACATTATCAAAAGAAGTAAAAGGTGCACTAGAGGGGTGGAAAAAGTCGGTCGAGAAGGGTAACTCATGCCTCCACCATTGCTCTCTCCATTAAATCTATACACTCACGATGTGGACTCTAATTAGCTGCCCCCCTTACCATGGCACTTGGCCATGAAGTCCTTCCCCTCCATTGCCACCTATTCTCACTAACACCTATGGATTGAAGGTTGACCTTGGAAATGCCACCTCCCCTTGGGGGCTGGAAACACCTAATAGGGTTAACTACTTAGCCACCCCTACAAAGATAGGGAACACCTTTATGGGACTTGGTCTAGTTAGATTTTTAAAGGTGATCCTTGTTTGAAGTATTAATATGCCCTTAACACTTAAGTATGACCCACTTAGATGCATTTATGGTCTTAGTCTCTAATAAATGGAGGCTTTCACTTGATTTTGAGATGGTTTTGCTAGGCGGTCCAAAGTCTTTGAGGCCTCAAGGGCACCCTATGCCACATGATGCCCAAGCCATTCTACACTTTTGTAGAGCATGATGATCACGCAAATGCAACACTGCCCCTATGCAACAGAGCATTGGGCATGTTGATGATTTTAGCAGTTGATGGATACCCCAAAGCACCCCCAGATGCCAAAACACTGAGCTTCTCTTGCTTGGCAGGAGGTTTCTTGATGCTGTACTGGTGGACCCAGCATGGCCCCAGGTTGGCCTTGACACTACTTACTGGGCATGCCTTGATCCAAAGCCCAGATGCTGATGGTTATTCCCCAGGATGATTAAGGAGGGCTTGTTGCGCCTGATGGAGTGCCAACATTGGAGAGAGAGCACACTAGGTTGTCTATTTGGCACCCATAGAGATGATGCAGGTCACCCATAGCTGGATTTTGGACACATGGAGATGCTTTGAGGCTTAATTTAAGGACTTTCCCTCAAATTAAGGATAATCATGATGCTTGGAGACCTTTGTAGCCCTTCCAATGTATTTATGGAGCATTTTGAGCCCTAAAAGTGCATGATGTCATCCTTTTAGAGGCCTATGGGTCACAAGTGTGAGATTTTATCGGAATAATTTGTTATTGAGCTAATGGGTTGGCTTGTAACCCAATTTTACTTTATGTCTACTCAACATCAAACATGTTTTAGTGGCTTTAAGTCAATTATTAGAGGTGATAGACCTCATATAAATTGAAGATCACATCTTTCATTTGTTCATCATCACACTTGTGGATTTCGACCTCTCTAGAAGAGCTTGACTTGCTTTTTTGTACTTCGTTACTTGTAGAGATGTGATTTTATGTGGATTTTGGCTATTGGAGATATTTTTTTCTTTTGGAGACGTCATTTTGGGATTGAAAGAAGGCATGTTCTTGGATAAATTATGAGTGTTTTGTTGAATATCTTTTATGGAAGTGCATGTAATGGAATGTTGCTAAGGTTTCTATTTTTCCTTGTCAAAATGAATATGTTTATTTGAAATTCTTGGTAATTATTGCATGCTAAATCCTTAATCCTTGAACTCCATAGAAAAGGTCCTAGTGAGCCTTTTTCTAGTGAATTTCTCCCTCATAAATTGATAGCTATGGTTAAGAAGTGAAAACTAGGGTTTCCCCCTTATTGTCGTCAAAGATTTGATATTTCTATGGTTAAAGTTCCTAAGACTCCATCACCCCAATAGGGAAAAGGCATTGACATCCCTCTTAATGATCAACACCTTAAAATTTTTATCTTTTTCCTCTCTTTCTTATATTTTTGGCCCTTTAAGGCAAGCCACTAGGGCTAGGGCAAGGGCCAAATTCAATTAGGGCTTGTCTCAAGTCAACTTTGGCGCTGATTTGGCTTTTTTTTGCCTTGAATGACCTTGTTACATCAAAATCTAGCCATTTCCTTGGTGGAAATTGCCTAATTAGGGTTGATGTTGTAGGAAATCTACAAAATTATGATCTGCTAATATGAACAATCTGAAATATAATTTCTTTTCATGTAAAAAATTTCTCTACTAAAATTTGCAGTCGAATAGGGACAAAAATAAATCACAGTCACATAATAGCAAAACACAATATTTCTTATAGGGAAACCAACCGGGAAAACCTTATGCTTGTTTGAGAATTTTATTGATAGAAAAACTGAGCAATAGATGTCTTAAAAAATAATTGTTTCAATCAGAAAACACACTTGTCTTCCTTGCTTGTTCTAAACATGAAATCCTTGCAAGATTGTTGATCTCTGCTTCGCTCTACCATTCTGTGAACAAGCTTCTCTTGCACACTCTTCCTCTCACAAGCTCACACACGCAAACCTGTGCAACCTTCTCACAAATCTGTGAGCTCTATTGTCTTGTATCACCAACTCATGCTTACAAGACAATGATCAAAATGTGCCTTCGTTCCTCTTTTTAAAGCAATTTGAATGACTAAGTTTAGTGAGTTTCTAATTAAGGAGTTTTCTTTTGTGATTGATTGAGTTAGCATGAGTTAACTACTCATGCAACTCGTCCTTTCTCAAATCAAGGACTTGAGGCTCAAACACATGTTCTTTTCCTCAATTAACTTGCACTAGAAGATTAATAACTCGGCCTTCCACTTTAACACATTAGTTAACTGCTTCATAACTCCTCCTAACTTTTAGGAATTGATCCTAAATTATAGGAACTCATCCTAATATGTAGGGATTCATCCTAAATCTTAGGAATCCATACTAACTTCTAGGAATTAGCTCCTAACTTATAGGAATTGGTTCCTAACTTAAAGGAATTGGTTCCTAACTTATAGGAACGCGAGCATGTTAAAGAAGAACTAGTTATGGTCCCTTTGATTAAGGCACAAATCAAGGAACCCTTTCTTGTTATTATTTTCAATAAATGTCATCAACCTTAGGAAATTTAGGCCTCTTGAAACCCTAGTTCAGCAAAAGGGCTCTAACCTAGGGCTAATTGAAGATTTGTCATTCCATTTGTTGATCATATCTTTCAAAGCAAACTTTTTTCTTGTGCTTGAATGTTTAGATGTACTATTGTTGAATCATATCTTGAAACAGTAGGCTTTGAGTGCTATTTTCTAGGCTCCTTCCTAGGCACGTTGTTCCTTTACATGAAGAATTATGCCTTATTCCTAGTGGAAGGGCCTTGATCAAGCCTCCATTACATCACCTTGATCCTATTGACTTGGAATACCCTTAGGTGATATATACTGGGAAGCCTCTCGTTTGCTAAAATTCCACTAAAGAGTAGGAGGTGGGTGCTAAGGTGATAGTGGTAGAAATCTCATTGTTGCATTAGGGTTTAGTCCTTCCATTGGATTTTGAGACAGCAGGACCTTTTCCTGGGGTTGGCATGTATCGAAATATATGTTGGAAGCTTTGCCTGAAGTTAAGTTTTACTTTTGAGCCTGTTACCTGCCAAAATGGGTATAACCCCATATGAGAAATTTTTTTCTCCTACCTTGGATAGCCAACTAACCAATGTAATATCCCTAGGAATTTTTTTGTCCTTAGGGTTATTCAGGCATGAGACAATATAGGAAAAATATCACAACATTCCTTTCCAATTCAACAATACCAACAATACACATCCAATTGCAATTTCCACATATTCACTTCTAGGGTTGTTACACCAGCAAGGTCTGTTGTACAACACTTAATAATTTAGTAACATTAACACTAATTACCCTATTAGTAACAACTAACCAACTTACAAATTCTCTGTCACTGCTTACTTTGCCTCCACAACTTCAACACCCTTGTCTTGTTGCCAACAAAGAGCCCTAATGGGCCTTGATGCAATCCTAGAGTGGACGCTACTTCCTCAGATGACCTTTTCTAACCTTGAATTCACTTTACTATCACAAACTATGTCTGAATATGACGTATAGATGAGTCGATGCCCTAATTAGTACTCAGACCAGGGTTCACAATCACAAGATAAGCCCCTTGTTTCTCAAACTAACTCCAGATGCACCATGCTGCTATAAAAAGATAGCCTTTAAGGCCTCTGTTTCTTTAGGTAGGGCTTCACTGCCTTGGATAACCTTGTTTTACCACATAAAAACCACTCCTAGAGGGTTGCTACCTTAGAATAGGGGCTTATGGAACTTCACTGTCCAAATTTTATCCTTAGATAGCCTCGCTTATTGTAAGGAAATGTCCTTAGCTTAAACATATGTCTTGGATATGGGGTTTTAGAACTGTTGGGAACCTCGCTGCCCTTGTTATTGCCCTAACAAGCTCATGATCCCATAGAAAGGGCTTCTTGCTACCCAAATAAGGGTTTCACTGCCCTAAAATGGCCTTAAACAAAGCTTAGAGCCATAGAATTGCTCGTTAGGCCAATCAATCCACAAAAATTCTCCCTTTCTTGCCAAAATTAGATGAAATATGATTCATAAAATTATGCCAAATAGAATATACAAAGGGATTGGCTAGGGTGGAATCTTTCACCACCGAAACCAATAAGAAGGAAAGGGGTCTTAAAATCCTTAAGAGCCTTAGCTCACAAAATGGAAATATCCAACAACCATGATGAAAAAAATGATTCTCCTCTCCCTTATTTATATGTTCCTTTTGGGGTCTCTTGCCCTAATTTCAATTTGAGGGGCTAATACGTTTCCCTCCATTTTGCCCCAAATTTGGCTTCTTTCATAAATTTTCCTCCAATTACCCTAATTTACCCATTTTTACCCCAATAACATTGAATAATGGGTTTCCCCCTTTATAATTGACTATAGCCTACAAGGTTGGATAAGCTACTTCATCCTCCCTTGGGCAATTAATTATAAGGGGACATTACAACCAACGACCCTACACATTTGCTTATTGATGATGATATGTCGATTCTTCCACCATCTACATTCTGAAAATTCCTTGAATGTGACAACTGGTGTTTAATCTTATAACTATTAGTTATTTGTCTTTTGAATTATTATTTGACAAATAATGATTAAATCATTGTTGCATCCTTCACAATAAAAATGATGTGGAAATATAAAATACGAAACTAAGAAATAGATGCACACACACAAAAATTTGTTGATTTGGGGTAGCATCGGATGTGCTCTAGCCATGAAAATTGGTGGAGAGGCTAAAGCACACGAGATCTCCAAGACCCATAAATGGTTTGGGCAGATTCTAACCGTTTTGGGAGATTTTAAAATAATTAATATTTTTAATGGAGTTCCTAAGTTTAAACTTAGGAAAATTAAAATATTAATGGGTATTAATATAAAACTGGGTTAGAAGGTTCCAAAATTCATGGATCAAGCCAAATCTAATCTTAGTTGTTGATTAGAGATGTAATCTCGGCCGTTGAAGGAACAACAGGAAAAGTATAAGAGGAGGCTCGAGGGTCAGTTGGAGAACACACCAGAGTGATCAGTCATTCATTTTGCTAGAGTGGGGTTGCTAAGCAAAGTTGAATCAGTGATCAGTAGCGAGGGGCAGTGAGTACGAGGCAGAGAGGCAGAGAAAACACTGGGAGACCAGCACAAAAGCAGAGAGAGCGAGAGCAGCAGCCAGTCCAGGCTACGCAGAGCCCAACAGAGACAGTGCAAAGGCCAGAGGGACTACGTCATCCACGTAGAGGCTGCTGGAGTGACGCAAAGGGTCCCAGAGGCTGCGCAGTGCCTTAGAGGGCTGATGCAGAGGGTCTTGGGGTTGACACAAAGGCCAGAAGGGCTAGCGCGGAACTTCAGTTGTGCCAGAGAGGGTTTCATGGGACAAGGTTTCTGAATACTTGTTTCTGAATTTAGAGGTATTGTTGCCGTATATTTTTCTCTGTCGGGTGCACCAGTTAGGCACCCAGTTGTACTCATAAAGACTGCATAATAATATAAACTTCAGAATAGTTGCACCATTTTCCCGCATTGGGTTTTTCCGAGGACATTTGTCCAAAAATAACAGTGTCACTTGTGTGCTTGTTTTCTTTCAGTTGTTGATCTGTAGATGTTGTGACTATATTTTGTTTATTTTGGTATTTAAATGTATTAAATAACTTGTTCGATTTTAGACAAGTAGAAGAAATAAACCAGCAGAATACAAATTAATTTTCTAATGGATAGACTTAGAAAATTCAGCAAAATTGACCCGTTTTTTTTAGACAACTGCCCTTGGAAAAACCTTGAAGGGAAAAATAGTCTAGCAGATGAGGGTTTTATTAATATGCAACAATTTGAGAGAAATATTACAATTGGTTGCCTAACTGGCAAACCTTCGAAAATCTACTGGAAAAATATGTGGAAGACACCCTTATCTCCCTTTGCAATCAACTTGACCTCACCTAGCTTGCTTGCACCTCCGCCTAGCTACTCGCGCTACAACCACTAATGCGCACTGCCTGGATGAATAAAATCATACAATTGTTAGGATATTCCGACACATAGGAAATAGTTAAGTATAACTTGGTCTTGTGTAGAGTTAGGTAAAGTGTGTTTCTTTACTATGTACTTTTGTAACTTACAATCCGACGGTCACAATATGTTCAAGACATGAAGTGATCCGACGGTTCATTCTCTCCTCGGTATTATCGACACTTGATCCATGGCTTAACACCCGATTGGTCCATGATCTCTATTTAAAGAGCATGGAGGGTCATTTGTAGAGTGACCGTTCATGAGAGAAGTTTATGTAAATTTTCTTTCTTTTATTAATAAATTGCCTGAAGTGGTCGCATTGGCTGAGGCCGTGAACTGTTTCCCTCTTTGAGGGTTTTAAACACGTCAAGAATACTGGTGTATTGTGTTTTAACCACGTCAAGAATACTGGTGTATTGATCTGTGATCTATTTGTGAGCAGTGTCCTTTCGTGTTCTATCTGAGGAAGTTACCTTGTAAAGTCCTACAACAACCCTGGAACTGCCTTTAGGTGCGATCCGAAATGGATACTAAATCAAGAAGAAAAGGTACTACAGACTCATGTGCAAGAAAATGCCTATATTACTTAGTGCAACAGATCGAAAAGACTGCAAATAATATAGGCAATTAACAGTCAGAAAACATAATAGGCACACACATCAACACAACAAATAATCAAGGAGTTCACCAGACTTCCTGGCTACGTCTCGTGGTCCAGCTTTTAGTGTCGACTTCTATATTATGTCTTCAAGAACAATGTTTATAGGTGTGAGCTCAATCAGAGCCATAACACAACAAACAATGATATTACACAGGGATTTCACTCGAAAACCTCGAGTCTAAAGAGTGTATAGACTCTCCCTCTTAGTGCCTTTACTCAACTATTCGTAGCTATGTGTTTTCTCTGACCCTTTGTCTCCCCTCTGTCTTTGACCTCCTGCTTTGTGTTGCCATTGAATGGCTTTTAAGCCTTTCGGCACTGTCTATTCGCCTCCATTTCAGGCTCTCTGGTTCCCGGCCGCTGTCCCTTCATCTCCCTGTTGAGCGTTAAACAATCATAATAATAACGCTCAAGGCATTGAGGCCACCTGTTTACAAACGGAAGGACTGGGCGCGGGTGAAAATCCCTGAGAACACACTTTTCCGTTTACAGAGGGGATACACGGAAATACACTGAAACAGTGGAAAATTTGACCGAAACGTCAAAGCCGGACTTCAAATGATATAATGTCTACCCTATAATCCTCTCGGGTCTGCCTTGATCGCAATCGCAAGTCGCATTGGCTACGGGTCATAATCCCTTTGTATTCCACACCGTTGATTTGCTTTCAATCTGACAGTTCGTATCCAATCCGAAACATCAAGTAGTCTGCTCAATCTCCACCATTGATCCACAGTCTCCAATCCAACGGCTGACAACCATTTCGGGTGGCCCACTTACATAGAGATTACCCACCCAAAAAAGCGGTTTTCTCTCTCCTGCGACGTGCTACGTGTCGGCCAGTGTATGGAATCAGGTGGAGCCTCTCTAATACTACTTACTACTTGAAGCCTGCCTGAAATATCGTTTACCTCGGAACTCAAATAACATAAAGCCGCATTTATAAACCCTTTCGGTTCCGCGCATATCGCAGTCTTCGGCCTGCGGTAAGTCCTCCCTTTGGCAAATCTGCGATGCGATATGTAATCTCCGCCGTTGATCTGCGCTCGATCAACGGTCCACGTTGTGTCGCCGATCGCAGTCGCATTTCCCTTAGGGCCGCCTCCGATATACTCTGTTGGCCTCTCCGCCGATGTGATATCGCCGATTTGATCTGGGCCGTTGATTTCGCTGATCCGACGGCTCCTGTGCAGCAATACTTCACTCTCCGCTTCACTCTGTTTTCCGATAGTTGAAGACTTACATTTTTAGAGGGTTTAAGATTCATTTTGGATCACGCCTTCCCACTGAAAAGCTTTTGGACCACCAAAAGTTGGTTTTAGGCATCGATCAAGTGAGGATACTGCTCCTTCACCTTTCTAACTTCTATCCATCGTGCTTTGCTTGGATTTGAACGTTTCAGTTCCACTCTTAGGTACTCAACATCCCTTGACACGTAGTTCTTACCTTCTTGTTCAGAACTGTGTCCCCTTGTAACTCATTGACATACTCAGGCAACAAATCCCCGAAGGCAACTGACTTTGCTCTTCAGGATCTTCAATCAATGAAGGTTCATACAATCTCAAGTTTTCTGCATTAACAACTGAATAGATCTACATATAAGTTGGCAAATCAAGATGAAAAGCATTTTCACCAATTTTATCAAGTATCTTGCAAGGTCCATACCTTATTGGTTTTAGCTTCTTACCTTCACCTTGCATTCTGTCTTTGCTGATGTATAGCCAGACTTGATCACCAACTTGAAAACTATGTTTAGCTCGATGCTTGTCATGTCTTGCCTTGTACTTGGCTTGACTTCTTTCCAGCTGTTTCTGTACTGCCTGGTGAATTTCCTGGATTTGTTCAATGAACTTGGTTGCTTTGTCCACATCACTGTGTCCATCAACTGCTATGTCTTTACCAAAGACAAATTCTAAGGGAGACTTTGGTATAAAACCAAAACAAGTCTCAAAAGGAGATCTCTGAGTAGAAGAGTGCTTGGCACGTTTGTAAGCATGTTGCACATAACACAAATGCTCATCCTAAAGCTTGGGATGCTTGTTGCAATAGCCTCTGAGCAACTGGATCACTGTCCTGTTGACCACTTCTATCTGACCATCTGTTTGTGGATGAAATGTTGTACTCTTCTTCAACCTAGTGTCCATCAACTCCCATAAACTTGACCAAAACTTCCCAACAAATTGAGAATCTTGATCAGATACAATAGAAGTGGGTAACCCAAAATGAACCCATACGTTCTGAAAAAACAACTTTTCTGTTTGTTCAGCTGTAACGTGCTTGTTACATGGTATCAAAATACACATTTTACTGAACCTGTCCACAACAACATACAAATAATCATGACCTTTCCTAGATTTTGGCAATCCCCCAACAAAATCCATGGAAACACTTTCCCAAGGACGAGAAGGAATTGGACGTGGAGTGTACAAGTCTAATTTCCGATTATTGGGCTTGCTTGTAGCACACATAGTACACCTTTTGATATATCTAGAAATTGTCTCATGCACTCTTGGCCAATAACAGAACCTTTGCAGTTGTGCAACTGTTTTACTTACACCAAAATGACTTGATATGAGAGAAGTATGTGCTTCTCGGATTATGTTAGCTCTTTCAGTTTGTGGAATGCATAACTTTCCCAAATGATATAAGAGTTGGCCTTTTACATAATAATCCAATTCTTCTACTTGCTTGCCATGACTTAAAGTTGCATATACATCTTTAAAATCAATATCTTGAGCATATTGTTCAATGTAACTTTCATGCATTACTGAGTTATGTTTAAGTATAGTAGATGCATTTATGATTGGGCTTGGTAACATGTATGCAACCTTATTGTGTATGCCCTTCTTATATCTGATGTAAGATGAAATTGCTGTAGAAAACCCATCCACCTATAATGTCTTGATTGCTGCAATTTAGTTTGTGAGTGCAAATATTGAAGTGGTTCATTATCTGTATGTATGATTATTTCTTTACCCATTAGGTAATGTTTCCACTTTTTCACACTTTGTACTAATGCATACAATTCTTTATCATATGTGGGATAATTAACTACTGCAGAAGTAAATGTCTCAGAATGATAGCATATGGGTTTTTCGCGTTGCATCACCACTGCTCCCATGGCATAGTCATTGGCATCTGTCTCAATCTCAAATGGATGTTGAAGATCTGACAGTGCTAGTACTGGTGCTGTACTGATTTTCTCTTTTAAGGTGTCGAAGGCTTTCTGCTGTTTGCCTCCCCACTTAAACACTTGTTTCAATCCTGTTAAAGCATGTAATGGAGCTGCAATCAAAGAAAAGTTAGCAATAAACTTTCTCTAGTATTGTGCTGCCCTTAGGAAACTCCTAACCTCTGTAGCAGATTTGGGTTGAGGCCAGTTCACAATGACTTCAACCTTAGAGGGATCTATCTTCAATTCACCACCCCCTACAATATAACCCAAATAATTTAAAGATGTTCTGCCAAATTCACATTTTGACAGTTTTACATAGAGATTTTCTCTTTTTAAAACATCTAAAGTCTGCTTCACATGCTTTACATGGTCTTCCCATGTCTTACTAAAAACAAGAATGTCATCTAAATAAACAATTGCAAAATCATCAGTAAATGGTTTGAGTACATCATTCATGACTCTCATAAATGTAGCAGGAGCATTAGTTAAGCCAAAAGGCATAACCAACCATTCATACAATCCTTGCTTTGTCTTGAAAGCAGTCTTCCATGCATCTTGTTCTGCAACTCTAACCTAATGATAACCACTTCGCAAGTCTAACTTAGAAAAGTAAACTGCTTCTTTCAATTGATCTAATAAATCATCAATACGAGGAAGAGGATAACGATTCTTGATCGTTATTTTATTTAGTGCTCTATAATCAATGCACAATCTCCACGAACCATCTTTCTTTTTCATCAGCACGATTGGAGATCCACATGGTGATGTGTTTGGTCGTATAAACCCTTTATCGAGCAACTCTTGTACCTGCTTCTTTATCGCTGCATTCTCTAAAGTTGACAACCTGTACATTCCAATGTTAGGTAATGGAGCATCTTGCTGCAAATAAATATCATGTAGTATTTCTCGCTTGGGTGGCAGACCTTTTGGTTCTTGAAATAGAACATCATACTTTGAAACATCTTTAACTAAATCAACTTTCTGTTTAGAATCACAACCTTCAAATGCATTGGATTTTCAAGATCCTTTGCCTTTACAACCATTAGTGAAAATTGCTTACTTGAATTCACAATTCTTTTCATCTACCCTGAGTTTATGAGAGAATAGTTACCTTTGAGTTTATAAGCTCTTACGATGTATTTTATTCCATTTTTAGTGAGTTGATACTTATTCTCAGCTCTATAGAAAATAGCTTTCCTATCATACAAGTACGGACTTCCCAAAACAATACCACATATATCCAATGGAACTATATCTAATTCAACCTCATCTACAAATGTTGATCCAATAGCAAACCTAAGTTTGCATTGTCTCGTTACTTGTAGCTTTGTTTTGTCACACACCCAACCTAATGGATATGGCTTCTCATGAGGTTTTGTTTGTAATCCCAACTTTTTTACAGTTGCTTCAAAAGTCAAATTTACTTGTGATCCACTATCAAACAAAGTATCAATCTTATTGTGCTTGGAAATTACTCTAATACGAAAAAGTTCATTTCTTTCCCTCTCATTATTTTCATTATCAACAGATTGTGCAGAATTACTTGTGGATGCTTCAGAATCTTTACCTTTAATACTTGTGGCTGTAACTGTTGTTTCATCGCCTGAATCCGATCCCAAGTCCTATTGAATAGCAGCAACATTCTTTTTCTTCTTTCCACCGAACTTCTTAGGTTTTCGTTCTGGATGCAAAGACCAGCAGTGTGCTTCATTGTGTCCTTCTTTCTTGCAATGAGTGCATAAAGGTCTATCCTTCTTTACAATGTTTGCTTTCCTCTCCTTCCATTTCAGTTTCTTCTTTTCCTTATTCTTGTTTACAAAAGGTTTAGATGACTTCCCAACCTCTGGGTTTACATTGTTACCTCTAGCTTTTAGATGTGTGGCTTGAACTGATACATCATCTAAGCTAGTGGGATTAAATGTGAGAATAGTATGCTTTAAATAGCTATGAAGACCACTTATATACTTCAATAAAGTCTCAGGTGAGTCTAATGATATATGTTGAAAAATGTGGAACAAGAAATGCTAAATTTAGAAAGTGCTAAAAATAGAAACTTCTAAAAATAGCATTTTTGGGTCCCTTCCTATTTTTAGCAGTCCCTGGTCTAACTATAGGAAGTAAAAACGAATTTGGTCTTACCAGCAGTTTAAAATATTTATTAATTAATCTCCATGAGTTAATTAGTTATGGAAAATTAAACTTGAAGTCTTCGTGAGATCATGCAATTATTTTCTCTCTTGATTTAGGAATTTATCCCTTGATTAAAGGAGATAAGGTTTAGTTCTATATTGAGAGGATCAGTTGACTTAGTTTAACTTAGTCAAGTCCAGTTAGATTAATTTAACAAGTTGTTAAATTAATGAGATATAGTTTGTTGATGCTTGCATGCATCTGACAACTATTATTTTCAGATAACTGAGTATTCTCTCATGAATAACTGATGCATGGCGGTTCAGACAAAGACCCAGTTGAGATCAGATGAAGGACAATGTACTATCAGATGCTAGGATATTTCTAGTAAGTATTCCTTGCATGAGGAATGAATCTATTTTCTTCTATGACTACGTAGTTGGACCTGAGGTGACAACGAGTATGATTAGGCCAATTTACAGACTATATATTGAGGCCTAGGTAGTCCATGATTTTCATCTTTTGATTACAGAGAGAGCAGGATAGCTATTGAGCTGATTCTTTTTGTATGTTGTTGAGGGTCTCCACTTGATTGATAATACAATGTTGGGGTTTGATGCTGGTGCTTTCCCCAGTGATATATTCCGTGTTATGTGTGATTGATTCCTTCTTATCAGTTATATGTGTTCATGCTTGATGTTGCTCATGGTTGATTAGCTTCCGCAAAGTTTATAGTAGATGTAGATCTAGTATTATGCTTTAGTACAATGCATATATCAGTTTGATCTGCAGGTGAAATTTCTACATGATATTAGTGAGCTCGCTGATTTGTAGAGAAAATTCTACAAATCCATAGCCAATGGAACTATATCTAATTCAACCTCATCTACAAAAGTTGATCCAATAGCAAATCTAAGTTTACATTGTCTCGTTACTTGTAGCTTTGTTTTATCACACACCCAACCTAATGGATATGGCTTCTCATGAGGTTTTGTTTGTAATTCAAACTTTTTTACAATTGTTTCAGAAATCAAATTTACTTTTGATCCACTATCAAACAAAGTATCAATCTTATTGTGCTTGGAAATTACTCTAATACGAAAAAGCTCATTTCTTTCCCTCTCATTATTTTCATTATCAACAGATTGTGCAGAATTACTTGTGGATGCTTCAGAATCTTTACCTTTAATACCTGTGGCTGTAACTGTTGTTTCATCGCCTGAATCCGATCCCAAGTCCTGCTGAATAGCAGCAACATTCTTTTTCTTCTTTCCACTGAACTTCTTAGGTTTCCGTTCTGGATGCAAAGACCAGCAGCGTGCCTCATTGTGTCCTTCTTTCTTGCAATGAGTGCATGAAGGTTTATCCTTCTTTACAGTGTTTGCTTTCCTCTCCTTCCATTTCAGTTTCTTCTTTTCCTTATTCTTTTTACAAAAGGTTTAGATGACGTCCCAACCTCTGGGTTTACATTCTTACCTCTAGCTTCTAGATGTGTGGCTTGAACTGATACATCATCTAAGCTAGTGGGATTAAACGTGAGAATAGTATGCTTTAAATAGCTACGAAGACCACCTATATACTTCAATAAAGTCTCAGGTGAGTCTAATGATATACCTAGAGTTAAAGCTCTCTTTCTGAATTCCTGAGTATAACTCTATACACTTTGACCCTTCAATTGACGAAGAGTTTGCCAACTCATCATTCCCTGCTGCATGTAAGCTAAAGGATAGAATTTCTTTTTGATAGCAGAAACAAATTCATTCTAAGTAGAAATGATTTTACCATGTTTTTGCAGATCAACTTGTGTCTTGCCTTCCCACCATACTAGTGCAGTTCCTCCAAGTTGAAGGCTAGCCAGCTGAATCTTCTTCCTTTCTGAATCAATGTTCTATACCCTGCAATATACATCAATTTGTCTTATCCAATTATCTAGCTTTTCTGCATTGAGTTCTCCATCATAAATTGGCAAATCAAACTTCACATCTAATTTAATTAAGGAAGTTTTCTTCTTCTTCTTAGAAGAGCTAGAAGATGATGATGACGAGGATGATGATGGAGGAGATGGTGGAGGAGTCATTCCTCCTTTCCTTTGCCTTTTGGAGGGGCAACTAGAAAAGGTTCCTCTGCTCCTTTGTCTGGTTTGGGTGTTGCAGTGCTTTCACCTCGACCCTTCTTAAACTCCAGATACATCTCTTCCACCATGGCTTGGAGTGTCTTAAAACTTTCTATAAATTGAGATTCTAATCCCAATGGAGCTTCTTCTGCCATTTTCCTCTGAGAATAGACTCTTCCAATCTTTGGATTAGCCTCAACAAGTTCTCCTTCTCCTAGTCTGAGCTTTAATCTAGTTAGCATTCAAAATCCAGCACAATCTTGTCTAACCTTAACAAAACCAAATGCTCTGTTACCACTTGATCTGAAATGGATACTAAATCAAGAAGAAAAGGTATTACAAACTCATGTGCAGGAAAATGCCTATATTACTTAGTGCAATGGATCGAAAAGATTGCAAATAATATAGACAATTAACAGTCAGAAAACATAACAGACACACACATCAACACATCAAATAATCAAGGAGTTCACCAGACTTCCTGGCTACGTCTCCTGGTCCAGCGTTCAGTGTCGACCTCTATATTATGTCTTCAAGAATAGAGTTTATAGGTGTGAGCTCAATTAGAGCCATAACACAACAAACAATGATATTACACAGGGATTTCTCTCGAAAACCTCGAGTCTAAAGAGTGTACAGACTCTCGCTCTTAGTGCCTTTGATCAATTGTTCGTAGCTATGTGTTTTCTCTGACTCTCTGTCTCCCGTCTGTCTCTGACCTCCTGCTGTGTTGCCTTTGAATGGCTTTTAAGCCTTTTGACGCTGTTTGTTCGCTTCCATTTCAAGCTCTCTGGCTCCCGGCCACTGTCCCTTCATCTCCCTGCTGAGCGTTAAACAATCATAATAATAATGCTCAAGGCATTGAGGCCACTTGTTTACAAACGGAAGGACTGGGCGCGGGTGAAAATCCCTGAGAACGCACTTTTCCATTTACATAGGGGATACATGGAAATACACTGAAACAATGGAAAATCTGATCAAAATGCCAAAGCCGGACTTCAAACGATATAAAGTCCGCCCTATAATCCTCTCGGGTTTGCCTTGATCGCAATCGCAAGTCGCATTGGCTACGGGTCATAATCCCTTTGTATTCCACACTGTTGATTTGCCTTCAATCTGACGGTTCGCATCCAACCCGAAACATCAAGTAGTCCGCTCAATCTCCACCGTTGATCCACGGTCTCCAATACAACGGCTGACAGCCATTTCGGGTGGCCCACTTGCACGGAGATTACCCACCTGAAAAAGCGGTTTTCTCTCTCCTGCGGCGTGCTACATGTCGGCCAGTGTATGGAATCGGGCGGAGCCTCTCCAATACTACTTACTGCCTGAAGCTTGCCCAAAATACCATTTACCTTAGAACTCAAATAACATAAAGCCGCATTTATAAACCCTTTCGGGTCCGCACATATTGCATAGTCTTCGGCCTGCGGTAAGTCCTTCCTTTGGCAAATCTGCGATGCGATATGTAATCTCCGCCATTGATCTGTGCGCTTGATTAACGGTCCACGTTGTGTCGCCGATCACAGTCGCATTTCCCTTAGGGTCGCCTCCGATATACTCCACTAGCCTCTTCGCCAATGTGATATCGCCGATCATAGTCGCAGTTCCCTTAGGGCTGCCTTCGATATACTCCGCTAGCCTCTCTGCCGATGTGATATTGCTGATTTGATCTGGGTCATTGATCTAGCCGATCAGATGACTCCTGTGCAGCAATACTTTGCTCTCCGCTTCAAGCTGTTTTCCGATTGTTGAAGACTTACATTTTTAGAGGGTTTAAGATCCATTTTGGATCAAGGTGAGACGTCTAGCCTCCATCTGCCTCTAGAACCAACTCGCTCTGCCTGCGGGACCCTAATCCAACAACGGGAAACTAAAACAATTCTCTTTCGGCAAGTCACACTAGGGTTTTGCGCTATTCACACTGCTTTGTATGACCTCCTCTGCAGATAATCAACCTCCCTTTTTCTTGTCTCCTAGACATTGGAAATATTAAGGAAATCTTTCTTCGAAACCTCTGCGCCCAAATCTTTTCCGCAACCCTTGCTTCGATGCTTTCCCTAGCTTCAACGCTTGCTGAATACCTACAACTGGGTAGTCAAATTGCTCAACTCATAACTGATGCCACTTTTCCAAGCCCTCCACTTGCTCTTATAATCTTATGTTGGGCAACCAATGAGTAAGATCTAACCCTGATCAATGGCTTAGATCACTTTGACTCCATCAATAGGAGTCTCTAGAGAAAAAATGAATAACCTTAATTAATTAACTTCAATTAACCAACTTCCCTAAGTTAGACTTAGAAAATAATTAGCTTATTGGCAATTAATTTAATTAAGGTGTTTCTGAGTCTTATCTTGTGAAACCCTTTTTGGGTTTTGGAGATCTCGTGTTCCTTAGCCTCTTAGACATCATAGACACTATAAAACCTGTCCACTGCTACCATAAACTAACACTTCCTCTTAGCGAGGAAGATGTTCTCTACTATACCCATCTATTCTCTGAAGTAGACAAACTTTGCCCTCCCTAGGGACTTTGTGAGTATATCAACCACCTGCTAGTTTGTGGGAACATGCTATAGCTGAACTGATCCACATTGTTGGTCTCTGACCTATGTCATACCCGCTTCCTTCACATCTTCGGGCTGACTTGACTCCTTGTCGCTGGAAATCACTATGAAGAAACTAGCCACTATCCACCATGCTAGCGCATACTCTAACCTCACACTGTTGATCCCTCTGCACTGCCTTAGTGTTGCTGCTATCACTACAACTGTGTGTACTGATCTCTCAGAACCTGAAGATCAAGCTTCCATAGGGTTTCTTCCACTGAAGCTAGTCTCCCTTTGAGTCTCAAACTCTCATAGATGTACTGTGCCACTACATCTAGCTCTGCAATTGTCCCTTGAGTCTTTGATTGCGCCATTCTGGCTCTGCACTGTCTCTCAAGTGTCTGACTGCACCTTGCTGACACCTCGATCCTCCTATTACTGTACTACTGTGGGCTCCTGTAGCTAAGGTATTGATCCATGTGAAGAATACACAACTACTGGCTCTGACCTACTGATCAAGCCCTCAATGGTTAGATCTAGACCTCCTGGTGCTCTTGGCACAAATCCTGCCCAATCTGGCATACTGGAGTATCATACTCCTCCATTTGAGGATAATGCTGCAAACATAATGAACTCATCTTGTAATCTGGCAGACAAGTCATCAATCTTGGCCGAAGTTGCTATTTGCTTCCCTTGTTCTTTTTTCTTTTCAGACATTGGTTGATGTAGTGACCAAGATCACCACATTTGAAGCACTTGACCTTCGACATGTTCTTCTTCTCTCCTTTAGAGTCTTGTCCTTGAATGGGACCTTTCTTCACTTTTCCCTTACATGAAAGAGCGATGTTTTCTTCTTCCTTCTCTACCTTCAACCCCTTGCCATTGCTGTTGGTGGTACCATCTACAAGACTGAGCCTTAGCTCCTCCTAAGTGAAGTCATGCCATAGGTGCTCCTAACTAGGAAGTGCGTCTCACCCATAAATCACTGGGACGAATGTACACCACTACTTGGTGAACTCGTTGAGTGCTGTGTGTGCCTGCTCACTATCTGATGGTTGCTCTCCAATAGCTGCAAGTTCATCTTTGACAGCCTGAATCCTTGTGAGATAGGAAGTAACATTCTCGCCTTTCTACATCTTGGTGGTTCTCAGTTTCTCTTTGCGAATCATTTTTTGATTCTCAGGTGGATCCTGGTACAGCTTCATGATGGCATCCCTTATGTCCTTTGCTATAGATTTCTCTGCAATATGTGAGATGATATGATCTTGAATCCCGTCAAGGACCATCCTCTTGGCTTTGGCCATGTCCTTCCTATATTCATGTAATTGGATAATATCTGTTGGTTCAACTACAACTGCTGTCACAAATTTCTTCATACCATACTCATCTAATAGGAATTACATCCTGGCCTTCCAGACGCTAATGTTGGAGGCTCGATCCAACTTGTCTTGATCTCTGAGACTTGCTGCGACCATCTCTGGGAAACTCAAAATCTAGAGAAATAAACTGGGAAATATCCTTCTGGCAAATTAACTTGCCCTGCTCTTGCTACTTGCACTCCTCACTGGAAATGCACATATCTGCTACTAGATAATTTGCATTTACTGCTAGTGTCTTTCTCGGAACTCACACTACTTGGTACTTTAGTCCGTGTAACTCACTCTACCTTCGAAAGTCCTTATCTGGGTTTGGCACAAGCATTGTTGACCTTAAAATATCCACTGGTGGATTGATAAGCTCGCACTGGTAAATCGCTTTGCCTGCTTCAACCTTCTTCTGCTAGAAATTATGGCCTTCTTTCTTGCAACTGGAAAAATGGAAATCCTCTAAGAATATTACGGGAAATTCCCTCTGTGTGCTTTTCTCTTCCTTGCCCCGTGGTGATCTACTACTGCAAAACCCTTGCTGCAAAATCACAATGCTAGATTTGCTCTGCGAATTCTCTGATCGCTCATCGAAAATCCTTTCCGACAATCTTATTGCCTGCTGCTACTGCTCCTAAGGCAAATCAAACTTTTCCTCCAATCTTGGATTGGAAATCGAATTTTTGCCTCCTGCAATTCGCACTGCTTGGTTGGCCTGCGCTGATCTGGAATTTCATGCATCATATCTCTCTCTGAATCTGCACAATCTCACTTCCTTTTGCCTATAGCCTCTCTGATCTGATCTTCTGCTCTAATACCATGTGAAAATTCCTTGAATGCAAAAACTTGTGTTTATTTTTCTAATTATTAGCAGTTTATTTGTCTTTTGAATTATTTTTCGGAAAATAACAATTAAATCATTGATGCATTCTTCACAATAAAAACACTACATAAATATAAAATACAGAATTGAGAAATCGATGCACAAACAAAAATTAACATCGTCGTTTTTGGACAATTGTCCTTGGAAGAACCCCGAAGGGAAAACCAGTGCGACAGATGAGTTTGTTATTATTATGCAGCAATTTGAGAGAAATATTACAACAAGTTGCCTAATTGGCAAACCTCCAGAAATCTACTGGCAAAATATATGGAAGACACCCTTGTCTCCCTCTACAATCAACTTGACCTCTCCTAGCCTGCTTGTCGCTCCTCTTGGCCACTTGCACTGCAACCCAGTGATCCACAATGCTTGGCTGAATACAATTGTATAGCCTCGCTCTAGGTGAGGTGTCTACATAACCAACTCGCTCTACCTCCAAGACCCTGATTTGGCAGCTGGCGATTCAAACAAGTCTCTTCTGGCAACTCACACTGGGGTTTCTGGCTATTTGCACTGCTCTGTATGACCTCCCTCTCTCGGACACTGAAAAGATTGAGGAATTTTCCCTCTAGAATCTCTACTGCAAACCTTGCTCTGATGCTTTCCCTAGCTTCAACTGTGCCCTTGTTGAATACTTGCAACTGGGTAGTTGGACTGCTCAACTCATAACTGATGCCACTTCTCCAAGCCTTCAACTTGCTCTTATAATCTTATGTTGGCCAACCAACGACCAAGATCTAATCCTTATCAATGAATTAAATCACTTTGACGCCATCAATATAAGTCTCTAGAGAAAAATCGAATTACCTTAGTTAACTCACTTTAATTAACAAACTTCCTTAAGTTAGACTTAGGAAATATTTAAATTATTGGCTAATTAATTCAATTAAAGCGTTTTCGAGTCTTATTTCTCGAAACCGTTTTTGGGTTTTGTAGATCTCGTGTTCCTTGGCATCTTAGACATCATAGAGACTAGAACACCTATCCGTTGTTACTATGAACTAATGCATATCAGTCATGTTACCCACCAAAGGTGGGTGATCCCATAGGAGAAATTTTCTCCTAGATTTGTCTTTAGTTGGTAGCCAACAAACCCTAACAACCACCAACATAGCCGATGTATTGTTCCATTCGATCTCTGCTCCCTGAGCCAATCATATGTCCCCTCGCCCATCTGTTGAGTGCATATGTTTGAAGGTGGGCAATCCAATCCTAAATGTATGTTTTTCATTGTGCAATTAGGTGCTTATGCTTGCTTTTCCTTGGGCACTTTGGGCATCGATTATTGGGTGACTTGGAAGAAGGAAGGGTTTTGACTGTAGTTTTGTTCCTTTAATTTAAATGGAGTGTTAATCCTCAATCCTAGTCTTGTGGGATCTCCCCAATTGGCTTATAGCTCCAGGAAGGGCACTACTTGGGAAACCTCGATTTTGGTAGTACGGTCTTGTTGTCCCATTTCACATTTTTCACTCCCCTCCACACATTACAAGCCCTATTTCATCATCATACCTCTCTGGGTCCTCAAGGCACTGGTACAACCCCTCCCCTTGTTCACATGTTTGGGTCGGGCCTGGAAATGTTGCTCTAGAGGTTGACACGGCTAAAAGAATGTTTGAAACATATCATGGCCATAAGCAAGAAACAAAAGAAAAGAATATTATAAAATGCAAAGGATGGCCGAGACATTAAAATAGCATGTGGGAAAAGCCAAACATGAGCTCTACCCCTTATCATTATGGCCATTACCCTAGTTTGTAGGGCCTTGTGAGTATCCCGACATTATTAAGGAACCTGTGTACATCCCAACCCTTGGTGCGCAATGAACTGCCTCACTTTAAGGAGGCAATAACTGCTTACATCATACACAACATGCTCTCATCTCCTGGAGCCTGAGCAGTAATACAAAGAAAAACCAAGAAAAGGAATAAGGAAAATGAAGAAGGGTGGAAAAACAAAGGCTTGGGTAACTCATGTGTCCACGATTGCTCTATCCTACATCTACACACCTAAATATGTGGACATCCCTCATCATTACCATCCTTGAACCCATGGCATTTGGCTTTGATACCCTTGTGTCCCTATCCATCTCATCATTATTCACATGACCCCTATCAATTGAAGGATGTAGCTTGGACCTGTCTTTCTCCTTAGGATCTAGGAACACCTAATAGGCTTATTTATTAGCCTTTCCTACTAAGGGAGGTAACACTATTACAAGCTTAAAGCCCCATATTTGGAAGGGAAGCCCATTATGTGTTGAAGTTTCTAAGTTTACTTAGTTTAGAAACCCTTCATGCACTTTTTCTGATTTATCCTACCTACTTGTTATTTTTCTTTAACAAGTTATTTTCAAAGTAAATACTGGAAATAAACACCAGTGCATGCTCAACATATTACAGATCAACAACTAAAAGAAACAAGAACAAACACACCACATGACACCATTATTTTTGGACCAATGTCCCCGAAAAAACCCAATGTAGGAAAATCGGTGCAGCTATTTGAGGGTTTTTTTATTAAGCAATATCAGAGTACAATCCGGGTGTCGAAACTGGCCTACCGAACAGAGAATTTCCTTAGCAGCTATGCCTCACAGTTTGAGAGAAATCTCCTGGCTGAAACCCCAAAAAATCCTTTCGGCAACTCCTCAGCACAAAACTGCTCTACAACCCCAGCGTTTGCCTAATATGGACTATGTCAGTCCATCTCTGTCTCACGCTGGTTCTGCGTCAGCCTTTCTTGGCCTGTGTCAACCGAGGAGGCCCTGCATCAGCCGAAGAGGCCGTGCGTCAACTTTCTAGGTCTCTGCGTCAGACACGCTGGCCTCTCTGGTGCTCTGCGTAGCACTTGGCTGCCTCTGCATGGCCCTGCGTGAGCCTTTGCTGGCTCTGTGTCACTCTCCTTGGCTGCTGCGCTGCTCTCTCGGCACAATCTTTGCCTTCTCTGTTTCTTTGTACTCAATGCCCCTCAGCTGCTCTCCCGATCACTGATTCTATCTCTCTTAGCAAACCCCGCTCTAGAGAATAGGATGACTGATCACTCTGGTGTGCTCTCCAAGTGGCCCTCAAGCGTCTTCTTATACTTTTCTTGTTGACATCTCAACAGTCGAGATTAAGTCCCTAATCAGTGGCTAAGATTAGATCTGGCTTGATCCATGTCTTTTGGACCACTCTAACACAGATTCATATTAATACACATTAATATTTTATTTTCCCTAAGTTTAGACTTAGGGACTCCATTAAAAATATTAATTATTTTAATATCTCTTGATCTGTTTAGAATTTGCCCAAACCCTTTCTGGGTATTGGAGATCTCATGTGCCCCAACATCTCCACCAAATTTCGTGGCTAGAGCACATCTGATGCTACCCCAAATCAACCCTCCCTCTCAGCGAGGACTATGCTCTAGCAATACCCTTCACTGAGTATTACTCTGATCATCTGGCATCGATACCTGTGCTGATGCTAGGCCTTCCTGCCCACCATCCTTCGCACTGTTGCCTCCTGTACTGCTGCCCATGGTTCTACCACTGCCATTGTTGCATCTGTACGACAACTCCCTTTGCATCTGTGCTGCTGCTGGTCCTTTCTCCCAGCACTGCATCCGCACTGCAACTCCCTCTATATCTGTGCTGCTCCTGGTCCTTTCTCCCAGCACTGCATCCGCATTGCACCTCCTCTCATCATGCTGCATCGTGCTACCCACTACTGCAATGCAACTCAGTTACTGAGAAGTAAGTAACTGATCTCCCAATTGACCTCCCTATTGGGCTAGAAACACCCACTGATGGTGAAGCTCCCTCTGTCGCTGACAAGTGCTCCCTCTCTCTGACCTCTGCGTTGTTGCAACAACTCCCTGCATTTCGCACCGTTGCACACCTCTCCGTGCCTTCCTGCACTGGTGCAACACTCTTATACCTCTCGCACTGCTGCAGCTTGCTAGCTCTGCGCTGTCTCAGGACTCCTGCACTGTAGCTCTCTCTGCCGCTCCATCCGCATTTGTCTCTACCCACTTAGCCAGTCTTGCTACTCCTCGTTGGGGCTCCCGTAGCAAGGTCTAATCCAAGAGGCTGGGTACCTCAAGGATCCTGCCCCTCATCCCATGTAGTCCGCCCGACTACAACTCGATGTCTCCCCACTTCCGCTCAAGTGGCCTGTGTGCACTCATGGCACAGTCATCATCTGTCAAAACTTCCTTCTCTGCCCATGTTGGTGCTGGCTTAGTCTCGAAAGACTCTCCCTTACTCTTTTTCCTTGGGCACTGGGTCGCATAATGACCCATCTCCCCATAGTGGAAGCACTTGACCTTGGGGAGATCTTTCTTCTTTCGCTTCTCCTGCTTTCTCTCAGATGCTAGGGCCACATCCTCCTCCTCCTCCTTGACCTAGATCCCTTTGCTACTGCTACCTGTCTTCGATTGCTGCCTGATCTCTTCCTGGCGAAGAGATGCACACATCTCGTCCCAAGGTAGGAGAGTCCCTCTGCCTAGGATACTCTGGACAAACACTTCCCAATCTTCTGAGATAGCATTCAGGGCTGTCCTCACCATAAGCTCTTGATCCGGTTTCGCTCCTATAGCAGTCAACTGGTCTCGGATCTCATTTAGTCCTCTGAGGAAGGTGTCGATTAATTGACCCTTCTTCATCTGATACGACCTCATCTGGTTCTCGAGCAACATTCTTCTTTGCACAGAAGTATGCTGGTACAGGTTCTTGAGAGCCTCGTGTTGCACAAATTGTCTAGGCAGCGCGACAACGCTCAGACCGGGGGCTGTCACCCTGATCCCCGATCTCTCCGTTTAAGTCGTCTCCCAATAGTAGGCTAAGGGGGGTAGACCCTATGGGAAAAAGGAAGACCAACTGGGAACTAGCTGGCTTGGGAGACACAGCAGGGGGAAACAAGCACTTGATCGATGTTAGAATTTGATTAGATCTTTAAATGATTAAGACCAGTGCCTTATGGAGTTAATTATGTTGCTACTTATGAAGTAATTTAATGATTGGTTGAAAATATTTACAAAATATCAAACATGTCATGAGCATTACATAATCCAAGCAGTGATTAATTTCACCAAATGCAAGATATTCAATAGATGCACAATGTTTTAGCAAATAAATTTCAAAAGATCAAATACTTTAAGCAACCATGAAATTTAAATGCTAACCAGTTTTGAATAGTTAATCTCCATATATAAACATTTAAGCACATTTAACTATACCACAATAGAAAAAAGACTTTAAAAGGAATTTCCAATTTTTAATTAGTCTTTTTTTTTTTTCTTTCAGAATTTTCAAATATATATATATATATATATATATATTTTTAATGAGATTTTTGCTAAAGTGGAAATAAACAAAAATCTAAATCTAAATGATAACAAAAATCTAAACTATACAAGATTCCTAATAAAAGCTTAAGGATGAAATTTTTTATGCTTTTTAAGATGATTTATATTTTTTATTATTTTATAACTTTTGATTTATGAAATTGGAATCAAAACAAAACTAAAAGCCTAAAAGAAATCAACACCTAATCTATATACAAAAATGAAAATCGAATTCTTTTTATTTTCAAATATTTTTGTTTTTTATGATTTTTGATTTACTTTAAAATTAAAACAAAACTAAACCTTAAAAATTCTGATTATCAAAAGTAAAGCCTAACCCAAAGAAAAAAAATCGAAACTAAACGTAAGAATATTTAAAAATAAACCTAGAACTTAAGCAAAAGTAAATAAATAAAAAGTCTAACTCTGAAAATCGAATTATTTATTTATTTTTATATATTTACATACTTCATAAAAAAAAGAAAACATATGCTAACTAAATTAATCTATGCTAAACTTAAGATCAAAATAAAAAAAGAAATGAACTAAAGCTAACACTTTGTCACGTATATATAAAAAGGGAAAAAACTTATAAAATTTGAATCCTAAAAAAGACTCAAATCTAAATCAAAAAATAAGAATTTAACCTAGCCTAAAAATCAAAATAATCTAAACTAAAAACTTAAAAAAAAATCAAAATCTAAAAATCTAAAAGAAAATCGATTTTTTGTTTTAATCTTTATAAAGCTAAAACAAATTGAAAAAGGGACCTACGTTAACCCTAATATGCATTCATAACAAAATTAAAATAACTTATGTGTATGTACAAGAGTAATAAGATGTATGCAGTTGTAGGTCCGTGGATGAGCAAGAAGGATGGACGTTGCAGGACTTTGGAGGTCTGAGGGGTTGCAACGATCGCAGGAAGGGATGCCTGGACATTGAAGAGGCTGCGAGTTAATGGAGGAAAAGTAGGACACAATAGAGAAGGATGAGTTGCTTGTTCGATAAGTTGAGCTGTGTGGGGGTGCAACTAATGGAACAATGCGGAGATGGATGCAAAGACAACGGAAAGAGGGCTGCACGCAGAGAAAGGATAGCTGCGTGAGTGTTGATTGTAGATGTGCGTGGAAGGGGATCAACGATATAGAGAAATGCAAAAGGGAATGATGAGAAGAGTGGAGAAAAGAGCTGAGGAAGCAGGGAAAGAGAGAAATGGCAGAGTTGGACCTGCGTTGATGAGGTTTTATGTAGGTCTAGGGCAGCGAGGAAAGAGGAAAACGCAGAGAATGAACCCACTGGAAAAGAAAGCATAGATGTATGGTAGCGACGAAAAATTTGCAGGCCCTAAAAAAAATTTTGAAATTTCTTTGCAACCAAAATGAAAATGAAACCCCAGGCAGCAACAGACAGATGACAAAATTCTTGTAATGACCCATCTATAAATACAAATAACGCAAGCATAATAGCAGGTATACGGTACATGCATATGATAGCTACATATGCATGTGTCGCATACATCGCACTAGTATTTTATACCAAATTGATTATAAGTGCTAAATACCATGACTCTTCTGGGAAAAGAAGTTCTACTCGTTCATCAACATCGCGTAATGTATGGTTAGATCAAGAGGACTATATATATATATATACATATATATTATATGCTTTAGAATAATGATAAAAATGATATTAATAGAATAGAATAAAGGTTAAGTAATAATATAAATAATTAACTAATATAAAGTTCTAAACCTTATATTAAATCAAATATGAATAAACTTCAATATAAATCAAACTTTATTTAAATATAAATCAAAATTTATATTAAACTAAATATAAATTAAACCTTATACTAAAATAAATATAAATTAAACCTTATACTAAAAATAATATAAATCAAACTTTGTAATATATAAACAATGTAATAAAATTGAATGACAAACAAGGTAATTAAAGTTGATGATTCGTGAATGTACCCAGGGTCATCTTAAAAGCTTATATAAATTACCTTATGGTCTCAAAAACGTAGGCGAAGGCGTGGCAGTAGGAAGGGAAGCAGTGGCTGCAGGTGGAAGGGTGGCCATCGCCAAACCCGAAGTTATAAACCGCAGGAATGAGCTGAGAATGGGGGGGGGCAGATCAGGAGAAAAACCAGGAGGACAAACCAGGAGGAAGAACCAACCATTGGAAGAGCTTTGAGTGTTATGAGGTTCTGGGCATGGGGGATAGTTAGCTTCTGTTGAGAAGCTTATTGGATTGAGCAGCCAAGCTCTGCTCAGTCTGGCTGGGTGGAATTGGTCTCTCGATAATTGAAGCAGAGTAGCTGCAGGCATCATCAACTACAACAGTTCAGGTAGGTACTTGCTTTAAATTATCTACTGTTTCTGTGTTTCAGTTTTTCGGTTCTTACAGATGGTATCAGAGTTGTCGTTCAAACCCTTCGGGACCTCACAGGCCCTACACAACCGAAAATATATATATTTGCTCCGTCAAATTCTGCAACGTAGTTAAAAATAGAATCATATTAAAACCAGGGTTCTCGTTATCCTGTCTTTCTGCAAGTTTCATTCTTTATCTATGTTGCACGGGTTCCCGAACCCGGGGGTGGGGTTCTCGAACCCGTCACGGGTTCTCGAACCCAAGTACCGGATTCTTGTACAGGTGCTTCTGAGAAGAACCCATAAGAACCGGGTTCTTCTATGAAGAACCGGGTTCTCCATTAAAAAAAATTGGGTTCTTTTGTCTTGACAGGTACGAAGAACCCTGATGATGGGTACTTGGAACCCCAAAATCGGGTTCTTTGGAGTTCATTTTAGTTTTTATTTTTAAATTTTTAATTAATTTAATGGGCTTCCCCTAATATTCCAAGTAGCTAGCTCTGCATCTTTCGAGAGGAATTTGAGTACTTATGCCTTTATCCATTCAGTAAAGAGAAATAGGTTGGCTCAAAGAAGGGCAGAGAACTTAGTGTACATTCATAGACACTTTTGTCTCATATCTTCAAAAGATCTTGGTTACAAGGAGGTCCTTTCAAGAGATGGGGCCAATACACAAATGATGCTATGTGTGTGGGCGAGGAGATATAACCAGATGGCCTTATTGAGCTACCTCCAGTTGCTATGGATGAGAAAGAGCCTCAAGATGAGAGTGATTCCTACTTGGAGAGCATGCTAATTGAAGATCTAAAGTGATGTGATGACAATGGCTTTGAGGAACCATTGTTCACCATTAGCTATTTTTATTTTAGTATTTTAAAATTTCCTAGTTTTTGTTTTGGAGATGCCTCAAGGCAAATTTTGAATGTAGATGACAATGGACATATATCATGATTCTTACTAATATGTAAACTCCAATTTGCACTTGATATAACACTAGAAATTTTGACATTTCATTGTGAATGTTGAATGTTCAATGATGTGCATGTTTAAATATTTAAAGTTTAAATCATAAGTATTTTAGTTTTCTCGTTTAAAGTTGAAAAATATACAAATTCACTTATATTATAATTTATAAAATATAATATTTATGTATTATATATATAAATTATAATATATCCCCTACGAACCCACGCACCCTGTTTCAGAAAATGACGTCCCCGTCCCTGTACCCGTCCTCGAACCCACGTTTCCTGGCAACATAGTTCTTTATTAACTCCACTTTCCTGTGACTGGCTTAGTCTGGACCATAGTTACTAAATTCGCCAATTTATACCAAAATCATATTATTTCGATTCAGTTTTGAAAGATAAGTGGTTAAATGAGGAAAGAAATGCTTCAAAATCTGCGGTTTATCGAGATAGAAGGATTGTTCATTCACCACCACCGGATTATTACTCTATGGAACCGTCATTTTCTAAACCCTGGGCGTGGGAGCTCTCTATGGCGTTTTCATTGCAGTGCCAATGACACGTTTTTCAGAAGTCGAGGACTCTTGATTTAAATTAATGGAGAGCTTCGATTAAATAAAATCTGGAAAATGCTTCGACTCCCAAATCTGGAGAGCTTAAATTAAATAAAATGCTTCGACCCCCAAATCTAGTCGGCAAGCAGGTGGGGTTTGAATTATTCAATACCGTTGCCACCGAGCATACCACCATCAGAAAAACCCATGGTTTCTCTTTGTCTAAAAATTTCAATCCTTTTTCGTATTTGGGGAGTCTGGCTTACGAGACAAGAAAGACGACCGAGAGGTGGAATCGCCAGTTTGGAGTTTCAGAGAAGGTTGAGGAAGCGGCGGAGTCACTTAGGGAGCAGCTTAAGCGAATCGATCGTGAGTTCGGTATCGCTTAGAAGAGCCGCGCCTTGTCTATAGATTTTCGCATGAATTGGCCCCGGGTATGCATTTGTGCATGCTTTTCATATTATTAATTTAAAAATCTTGTCGGAGAATAAATTGCGAGTGCGTTTTGCTTGGTAAGTTTCGATTCTTGCTGGAGGATAGAAATCTGTTCAAGTTTTTTTTTTTTGTCTTCGCGCGTAGAAAGTTTGGAATGATTTATATCAAACTGATCAATGATCCTTCCCGTTTGCACAGCCATCTCTCGACGAATCATTTTTTTTTATTCTATTTTTTTTGTTAGTTGAAGACTGAAATCCCTTTAGTTCATTTTTGTATATGCCCTCGAATTCATTTTTAGAAACCTTAACTTGACTAGCCTTCCAACGATTTTGAAAATCTAGATGACTCTTCGATACCAATAACCACCTACATTGCAAATCCTTGTGCCGCCAAAATACGAAAGCGGGGTCAATTCGCGGAGAAATAAATTTGGTCTTGGCAAGGGAACTTTGTTGAAGTCATTTAATGGGAAGTGCCTGCGAAACACCGTGCCCCACACACGGCCTGCTGAATGAACTCTTCGCATCAGGACGCTGTAGGAACCTCTCCCTCGCATATGATTGAACTATAGTAAGTCAAGCAGCATATCTCTGCTTTCACCTATGCAGTTTTACTGTAAACCCAGGGATAGCAGAGCAATTTGAAGTGAAATAGTCACCCTTGAATTGCAGAAAGAACTTTGGGTTTTGAAATATTGAATTGGCCAATGCGATGGTGCGGCTGAATTGAAATGATGTGATCTTGGTGGCATATGCGCCTTTGCTTTTCTGGAGACTGGCAACCCTATATTTTAGTTCCCGATCTAGTGACCTTTATTACGACCAACAACATGGAATGAGCTCTCTCTTCTCATACTTCTCATATCTTGTGCAAATAAAACAAAAAAAAGACGTCATAAACTGTGTAAAAATTGATTTATCAAAAAATAAGAACCAATTTTTTTTTTTTTTGGGACATATCACCTTAGAATCTCACCAAGTGAAATTGGTAAGCCAATGCAATCATTTCATTATCTTGTGTGTATAGTGCTCCTTTCACTATTTTTAGTCATCACTTAAAATAGTGCCACACTAAACTATGGCTTCTTGTAAGATAGAACTTCTGTCAGTGTTGACTCGGTCATGAAGCAAGGTACCTCTTCAGGTGGTTCTGGTTGGTTGAAGGCTGTTATATATCCTTCAATGGCAGAAGCACAAGCTCTCATAAACTCACCTTCCTCCAGACACTGCCATAAAACTGCAATTATTGGCATAGATCCTGCATCAGAAGTGTCCAAAATGATTGCATAAGCCTTGCACGCATAGGGCCAGTCATGACTGTCACTCCAACTTGCTTTGGCCTTTTCTTCTTAAAATAAATTTGTCAATACATCCAGACCATCCTCTACCAGGTTGAAACAAGACTGAGCAAAAGCCATGCCAAGTGAGGGGAGAACTGCCCAACATCTGCTACAGTGGTTTGACCCTCTAAAAATTTAACTTGAATATATTTTTTTCATTTCTGTAACAAGAAATAAACTATCCAGAGCAACATCATCGATCCACCTTTTCAGTACAAGGATCTTCAAACCACATTTGCATCAAATAAATCTTGCGAGTAACTTCATCTTCAGGCATATCCTCATTGCAACTTCCCAAATCTGCATCATATTCTCCAATTAAATCTTGAGTAGCTTCTACGGAGTTTAGTATTCCTGTAGTGTCAGGCATCATAAAGAAATCTATCAACTTACAAATGGAAGCATGGGCTAAAGCTAGATCTTCTTCAAAGATGGAAGATGTGAAGTGGCTTTTCAAATCTAGACAAACTTCTGTCACTAAGTTTTATGTTAATTTGTTAATAGGATTGTGGGACATGACCCTTGGGTCATCATCAAATTTCATTGTGAGGCTTGTATTACTGTTTGCTCATGATGTAATTGTGTCATCGTTGCCAGCTATTCCTTTGCCTTGTTGTTTGAGTATTCTTCCTCAGGGACATCGAGGATCACATTTCAGTGTTAATGGGATCATGGAACATGACCCTTCCGTGGCTGTCATCAAATTTCAGTGTGAGGCCTATATTATTGTTTGCTGATGATGCAATTGTGTATTGTCATGTTTGCAAGCTATTGCATTCCCTTGTTGTTTCAGTATTCTTTCTCAGGAATAGCAAGGATTACGTATTCAAAGCTCCTCAAAATTTCATTATGCTGTTTATCTTTTACATGAACAGAATCATATACAAAATCATGCCTCATAATCCGTTGCAGTCAGACAGAGACTGGAGTGCTGGAACATAAGTTTATGGTTAACGGAGGAAGTTTTATCCCTGCCACAATTCACAGGACTTTCACCCACCCCAGTTACATGCTCTTAAACTTGAGGAGCTTCTTTTGACCACTCTTATAAAATTTTAGGATCATTCTGTGAAGCATATACAATGTGCAAGTCCTCGAGTTGTCTGAAGTAAAGCCAGATTGCAGATTTTCATTATGTGAAACCCTCTCAACACTGCATCCTCCTTTGCATATTGACAAGAATGTTTAGGATCTATACTTGGTAATAGTGCCTTTGGTCCTCGGTCACTTAAATTTCAAAGTAGGATACTGTAGAAACATTAAAAGAACCATTTTGCTACCTTGTCTGATCAACTGCAATATGTAGGCCACCGACCTACATTTTATATACAATTTGACTATTGATCTGAATTTATCCTTCAGTTTGACCCCAACCTACATTTATGGTATGGTAGACTGCTAAAATGTATCTCTCCTAGATTTTAATGATGACATGCCTATGGTAAATTTCCCGGCTAAAGTTCATACTAATATGGAACCAGAATGATCCTTCATTTATATATATATTATAGGTTTAATCCATATCTAAGTAATATATTAAAAAATATAAATATGTATGCCCTTCTTTAAAAGTAATAACTAAATTGAGGTGTGACAGGTATGTTGCCGATAATCATTATAACAAGGCATTTAACATCTTCATTTTGTGAATGTTATTTAGTAATAAATCTTAGATGATACCTTAGGAGCTAATGACCATACACCTGCATTATTCATATTAGGATAGAATACCCTGCATTAGGACAAGGAGGTCGCGAGACCACCCTCCTTGACCTCAGTACCAGTAAGATCCGCCTAGCAGATAAAAATAGCAAAACTATACCCGTTTATGAATGTGAAGTTGCAAAAGAAAATTATATGTTAAATTCAATTGTCTACCTCAAAATTTTTTATAAAATTTTATTATGTGTTCAGGCACCATTACAATGGTAAGGACTTATGAGCGACGACGACGTGATTGGGCAGCATCACCACCATTAATGCTGCCACCGTCGCCATCATCATCCCCATCGCCACCACCATCACCATCGTCACCACCAAGACCATTATCAACATCAATCGCCCCAGCACCAGAGTTGACTGTGATAATGAACTCTTTGGAAGCCTTATTGGAGACATTAAAAGAATCAACTAAGGCTAAAACCAAAGAGGAATTTCAATATTTAGCTACCAGTTTAGCGGAACGAAAGAATTTTGAGCCCAAAAAGATCAAAAGAAGACATTTCTAGGGAGCTTCAGAAAATTAGACTCCCAAAATTCTCAGGAGGTCGAGCAGGTGAACGCGCTGAAGCATGGTTAGAAGGAATGAACAGATGCTTTAGGTTAAGAGAATATTCTTCTTCGGCAAAAGCAAAAATTGTTGTGTTTCAATTAAAGGAAAGTGCCTTGATTTGGTGGGGAAATCTGGAGAAACAGTTGCACCTTACATCGGATAATGTCCCTTGGGAACTATTTGAGGAAAGGTTCTGCGCAAAGTATTTACCTCCATACTTTCAACAACAGCAAGCCAAAGCCTTTCATACATTAATTCAAGGAAAGAAAACAGTGGAAGAGTATGAGATAAGGTTTATGGAGCTTGTAAAATACATTCACTACTTAGATTCTGATGAACGTCAAGCTGAACGCTTCATATTTGGGTTAAATCCTCGCATTAGAGCCTTGGTAAGCATGTGGAAACCATCATCAGTAGCTGAGGCGGTTGAATGTGGTCGTTATGCATAAGAGCACCTTGAAATAAAAAAAGATATAGGGCCAACAGAACCTTTACAATCAGGATTTCTAGGAAAGACTCCTCGAAACTTCTTCAGCGGAGGTAGCTCGAGGCCACCTTACGGTAACAGGTTTACCCCGAGAAATATAGGAACAAGAGCTCCCATGGCAGTGAACACTATAGCCACAGAATCATCAAACACCAGTCCATGGACATCTCGAGGGATTGCCAATAGAGGAAGAAATTCGAGAGGAATAAACATGAGAGGACGAAGCTCGTTCTCTAGAAATTCACGTCCTGATTTAAAAGGATCAACGCAGCTTAATTGTTGGGGATGTGGGGGACCGCATTTTCAACATGATTGCCCAGAAGCTTCGTCGAATATATTGCATAGGACTGGAGAGGGACCAACATCAAACAATTAAGGTAATCATAGAATTCATGCAATAATCAACAACAACCAAGTAGCGCATCAACCCACTACAGCAGGATCTTCAGGTATGGGACAAGGGAATCATAACAGTCGAACCATTACGTATACTGGAGCATAGGGTTCAACAGCTGAGGAACCGTCTGGTGGACCAAGTTAAAGTCCAATGGGACAAGTATAGTCCTGGATCAGCAACTTGGGAAAATACAGAGGACATATGTCAAAGATACCCTAATCTATGTCAATTTTGAAGAACTTTAAACTATGTTTAGTATATATTTACTTCATTGCAATCAGAGACTCAAAAACATTTTGAATGATTATAGATAAACGTGAAATTTTGTGACATAATATATGTTTAACTTCTGCTGGTACATGGATCCCAAAACGATATATGTTGTTGATTTTACTAAATTATAGTTGTCAAAGTAAGGTTTAAAGCAGTTAAATGATTTTACTTCTGATAGAAATTAAGATGTTATAAATCTATTTTATTTATACGTGTCAATATGATCAATGGAATAGAAATCAGGGAATAAATACATTTTTGAAAGGCAAACGACATGCATGAAATTGGTAAAATATGTTATACTGTAGTGACATGTGAATAATACATGAGTATTTTGATTATGCTAATGCACATTTTACGAATGCATGGATAAGTGTATGATTGCAGATAATAAACAGTTACCAAGATGACCACGTGATGACAGAACCCCAGAACAATTAAACCTCAAAGTGATTCTATGATAGGGTATTAGTCCTAATTCTACTGGGAGGGGTGGAGGTGTTACCCACCGTTTATCCTCTGAACCCTGGAGTCATGGGAGGACTGTGCGAATCACGCTCCCCTAGACGTGTGATGATCACTGCCAGATGCTTACTGGGAATCAGGTCAGTATAACCGACGCTGTCACCTTAGAGTTTATGAATGGTTAAGTCAGTAAAACTGACGCCATGGCACACTCCAGTAGAGGACGGATAGGATGGGAGCAGAAGAGATTAGGAAGGATAGGATGATTTTAGAATAGCTTGGGAACCTGGATAGGGCAAGACATGTCCATTAAAATCATAAACCTAAAACTCTAATTTTATAGTCTCTTGATATTAAAATAAAATTTTTTAAAACCTAAGGGGGTGCTAATTACTATCATAAGTAATCAGATAAGATAAAAACTCTAACTTTGGGACGAAGTTTTCCGAAGGGGGAGTGTATGTAACAACCCATCTATAAATACAAAGAACACAAGCATAATAGCAGGTATACGGTACATGCATATGATAGCTACATATGCATGTGTCGCATACACCGCACTAGTATTTTATACCAAATTGATTGTAAGTGCTAAATACCATGACTCTTCCAGGAAAAGAAGTTCTACTTGTTCATCAACATCGTGTAATGTATGGTTAGATCAAGAGGACTATATATATATACATATATATTATATGCTTTAGAATAATGATAAAAATGATATTAATAGAATAGAATAAAGGTTAAGTAATAATATAAATAATTAACTAATATAAAGTTCTAAACCTTATATTAAATCAAATATGAATAAACTTCAATATAAATCAAACTTTATTTAAATATAAATCAAACTTTATATTAAAATAAATATAAATTAAACCTTATACTAAAATAAATATAAATTAAACCTTATACTAAAATAAATATAAATCAAACTTTGTAATATATAAACAATGTAATAAAATTAAATGACAAACAAGGTAATTAAAGTTGATGATTCGTGAATGTACCCAGGGTCATCTTAAAAGCTTATATAATTACCTTATGGTCTCAAAAACGCAGGCGAAGGTGTGGCAGTAGGAAGGGAAGCGATGGCTGCAGGTGGAAGGGCGGCCACCGCCAAACCCAAAGTTATAAACCGCAGGAATGAGCTGAGAATGGGGGGGGGGGGCAGATCAGGAGAAAACTAGGAGAAAAACCAGGAGGACAAACTAGGAGGAAGACCCAGCCATTGGAAGAGCTTTGAGTGTTCTGAGGTTCTGGGCACGGGGGACAGTTAGCTTCTGTTGAGAAGCTTACTGGATTGAGCAGCCAGGCTCTGTTCAGTCTGGTTGGGTGGAATTGGTCTTTCGATAATTGAAGTAGAGTAGCCGCAGGCATCATCAACTACAGCAGTTCAGGTAGGTACCTGCTTTAAATTCTCTACTGTTTCTGTGTTTCAGTTTTTTGGTTCTTACAATTCTCCAGAAAAAACTGAATAAAAATTTCAGATCCTTTTGCTCAGATTTGCCAAATGAAAACCCCACAAGAAATTCTCCAGACCCGAAATAAATACTCTTGCGATATCTGATCCTGAGGCCAGATCTTACCCTCTAGGGCCTAGATCTGGCTTTGGACAAAATGTTTTCTTCTGATCTGCAGCCTGCAATAACAAAAACTGAAAACCCAAAAATGAAATATGCAAGAAACAAAACTAAGACACTAAAACCAGTTAAACAATTACAATATTTACAGGTTGCAGGCTTTGAAATAGCCAATTTGTCAGTATGCCACAAAAAATATTTTTTAAGATTTTGAATATAAGATGACGTGCTTCAGAAAACCCTTCATGAATTCACAAGAAAAATTCAAATGATAAGCCCGGGATCAAAACTGTCTGGGCTCTTCAGAAAATGCAATCTGGGAGTTGGATGGTTCAGCCGAAAACTTCCTCGAACGCCGGGTAATCCCAAAAAAAGGATTTCCTGCACAACTTAAATCAACCATTAACGAAGAAAGAGAAAACGATACTAAAATCCAAATGTAATGGAGATACCTGCCATCATATCCAGAAATTTAACTACCATTCAAACCCTAGCGATTAAACAAGATACTTGTGTTTAAAATCACTCTTCATCAAGTTATCATCAATGGCTGAAAATAAATTTATGCAGCAAAATAAAACATCTTACAACGATTCTAGAAGAATAACACCAGGAAGATTTCAACCCCAAAGTCTTTCTTTATTGTACAAAAAATGACTACAAGAGAGTTTTCTTTAGCACACGACTCTCAGATCGAATTGATCTCAAATGACCCCTGACACCCTATTTAAAGGAAAATTTCCCAACGGCTAGTTTGAGTGATCCATGTCAAAATGATACCGTCGATGAGGATCAAAATCCCTTTTAATCTCATTCGTCGAAATTTTAAATGCATTTTAATATATTAAAAATTAAAAATTTGCATTTATTTTCTCAAAACTTTGACTTATTATTATTTTATTTTATTTTTTAAAATTTTTGTTTATTTATTTAATTTAATTTATTATTATTTTTTTTTTTAAATTTTTATTTTTGGACCCTCGAACTTAGCCTTTGGAAAAAACACCTAGGACCTATGAGGGGATTAATTACTTTCTAACCCTCAAGACACTTTACATCATGACTTTTACAATTTTACATCTCAAAGGGAAGAACCCATTTGACAAAGATCCTCATGGACTACCCAGTTCTGCGACACAAACATAATCTAGCAGATCAAGCAATTTGTAATAACCTAACCAAACGGTTAAAATTATTTCCAAATTACTTTTACATAGACGTGACCTAGCACACTAGGATTTCCCTAAGATTCTATTGACAAAATTCATTCCGACTTTGGGGTTAGGCTGAAGGAAAACTCTGCTGACCATGGGTCGGTGAGACAAAAGACCTTCCGGAATGTAGATCATCACTAGAAAATTAGGTTTACCTAGGCAAATACATACATGACACAGATGTGCTAAGATTATTTACAATTTATACATATGCAGATTGGGTTTACAACATAACATGATGGGGCTGATGATGACAGTCGAATGGCATGGACATATTGATGAAGCGCTATCCCTTTTGCAAAAAAGGGGGTGTACTGCTATGGGTAGTTGACACGTAGTGGTCAACACCTCTCACATCTCAACTTCCATTTCCTTTTCGGCTATATGTGGTACCACATGATCCTTTACCCTGTCTAGGATAATGCACTTGGCCCTCGCCATCGTTTCTTCATACTTGTCGTTATCATTGGGGTCGACTGGGATAACTATAACCTTCAAGGCAAAGTTATTGACATGATTCCTGTCAAGAACTAATAAGATTCTGGCCTTCCAGACTGCGAAGTTCGATGCTCCGTCCAGTCTATCTTGGTCTCTTACCCCATGTAGTGCCATGATGCTCCTCTACTTTCCTCCTGGAAGTGCTATGTTTGACTCCTCTGAGTCTCTACTTCTCGTCTGGAAGTTCTCTTCTGGACTCCCTCTGGGTCCTGATTTCCCTCTTGGAAATCCTTCTGCTGCTTGTCAACATTCCCCCTTACTCTGATTGTCTTGTGCAACTGCACTGTTGATTCGGGTTCCTCGGCTAGAAACACTTGGTAACAACTCCTTTGGCCTTGATCTGTTAGGTATTGTTCTGACTATAGTACCTTACAAGCTCCACTGTGCAATATTTCTACAACCTTCTAGACTCCAACAACTGCCTCTCTATGAACTGCGTCAGCCCCTTTTTGCCTCACACTGGCTCTGCGTCAGCCCTCTGACCCTCTGCGTCAGCAACGCTAGCCTCTCTGAGCCTCTGCGTAGCTCCCGGTTTTTTTTTGCGTGGCTCTGCGTCACACTTCTTGGTTTCTGTGCTGCTAGAAACAATTTCTATCACCTCGGGACAACTGTTTTCTGCTGCTATGGCTTTGCTTGGCTAATGTCTTTTAGTCCTCTTGTGATTCGCAATCAGCCTTTGATACCATGTTGAAGTTTCTAAGTTTACTTAGTTTAGAAACCCTTCATGCGCTTTTTCTGATTTATTCCTACCTACTTGTTATTTTTCTTTAACAACTTATTTACAAAGTAAATACTGAAAATAAACACCAGTGCATGCTCAACATATTACATATCAGCAACTAAAAGAAGCAAGAACAAACACACCACATGACACCATTATTTTTGGACCAATGTCCTTGGAAAAACCCAATGCGGGAAACCGGTGCAACTATCTGAGGGTTTTCTTATTAAGCAATATCAGAGTACAATCTGGGTGCCGAAACTGGCCTACCCAACAGAAAATTTCCTTAGCAACTATGCCTCACAGTTTGAGAGAAATCTCTTGGCTAAAACCCCAGAAAATCCTTTCAGCAGCGCCTTAGCACAAAACTGCTCTGCAACCCTAGCGTCTGCCCAATTGAGACTGTGTCAGTCCCTCTTTGTCTCACGCTAGCCCTCCGTCAGCCCAGGAGGCCCTGCGTTAGCTTTCTGGGCCTCTGCGTCAGACACACTGGCCTCTCTTGTGCTCTTCATAGCACTTGGCTGCCTCTGCGTGACCCTACGTGAGCCCTTGCTGGCTTTGCATCGCTCTCCTTCGCTGCTGCGCTGCTCTCTTGACACAATCTCTGCCTTCTCTGTTTCTCTGTACTCAATGCCCCTCAGTAGCTCTCCCAATCACTGATTCTATCTCTCTTAGCAAACCCCGCTTTAGAGAATAGAATGACTGATCACTCTGGTGTGCTCTCCAAGTGACCCTCAAGCCTCCTCTTATACTTTTCTTGTTGACATCTCAACGGTCGAGATTAAGTCCCTAATCAATGGCTAAGATTAGATCTGGCTTGATCCATGTCTTTTGGACCACTCTAACACAAATTCATATTAATACACATTAATATTTTATTTTCCCTAAGTATAGACTTAGGGACTCCATTAAAAATATTAATTATTTTAATATCTCCTAATTTGTTTAGAATATGCCCAAACCCTTTCTGGGTATTGGAGATTTCATGTGCCCCAATCTCTCCACCAAATTTCATGGCTAGAGCACATCCGATGCTACCCAAAATCAACATTATGAAGTCTCAATGTGCCCTTGATTAACAAGCTTGGTTCACTTAGATGCACTAATGAATTATTGTACCTGACGGTGAGGAAGCACATTGGATCTTATATGTAATTGGCAAGTGGTTTTATCATGGCTTGGGCAACTTAATTGGGGGCCCAAGCCCACCAGAGGAACAAATTGACACTTCAAGGGGAAGCGTGAAGAGCCATGGGACTCCATCATGTGTCAGAGCATCATTTCATGCCATGGGCACCTTCAACACCTTTAACAGTTTTTTCATTGCCCCACATTATTCGCGAGACGATGCACTTGGACCAACATGCCCCGACTGACTTAGCATGATTATGGCAGTTGATCTAAGGCCTAGAGAGGTTTGTCTCACCTTTAAGACTCGGGAGGGTAGACACCATCATCAGAACCCTCATTTGGAGCATTGTACTAGTTTTTTGTTCATTCAGAGACCCATGAGACTAGCGTTACTTGGGAGTGGGAGCGAAAGCAGGGAGCGGGAGCGAAAAAGGGAGCGTGAGCGACATTTTCAAAAGCTCCCACTTTGGGAGTGAATCCCGGAGCGATTTTTATATAATATATATATATTTTTATATTTTGATACATATATGTCAACAAAAACATCTAGAATGATGAATTAGATATAAAAAACATAAAAATACATAGATTGATCATTGAACCATATAACATCAATCATCTAGAAGTTATAATCTTCATCAACCACGTCCACAATTGAGTCTCGTGAATCATGATTCATCAATCTTAAAGTTTCAACTTCAAGCTTTCAAAATTGAAAATTCAATATATAACATTTATCATCATTGATCACCAAAGTTGTACTTGTAAGCTAAGTTTAACCATTACAAGAAATAATATCTAACTGTTAACAACTTAACAAGAAATGAAATGTTATAAAATGAATTATGAAATGAAATGAAACAACTTTCACGAAGCATCATATTCATAATTCAGAATCATTACTAATGAGTTATAATTGCCAACTTCAAACTTCAAACTTTCATTGTCACGACTCACAGTCATATATTGTTTACAAAAAATATCATTATGATATGAAAGAGTCAAGAGTCAAGACTCAACAGTTATGAAAACTAATAGAAACTAGAAAAGACAAGTAAACTGTAAATATATTAGCTACTACTGCATGTGGCCCTTGCCACGAGAGTCTAATGTATGAGCAGGTCGTGGTGGTCTTCTAGGGGTCTCCCGCACAGAGCGACGAACAGAACGAGAAGGTACATGCCCTCCACGTGAGGGTGTAGATGGAGGTGGCGACAACAAAGGAACAAGACTCGAAACTCGAGCACTGCGACTGGATGGTGAAGGTGGCATGGCTATTGCTTCATCTTCCTCCCTTATAAGTTCCTCTTCCAGTTCTTCAAGATGTATAGTGCCATCCTCCAAATTGTCATCCTCTGGGTGGTTGTCCTAGATTTTATATGTTGGATCCTCATAAGCCCGATCATAGTAATGACTCAACAACCTCAAGTAGTGCACATAAACCAAGCTTTCTACCTGGTTTTCATTGAGTTTGTTTCTTTTCACATTATGTATGAAGCTGTAGGTGCTCCAACACCTCTCTGCAGAAGAAGTATTTAGAACCTCTGATAGAACTTTTTTTGCGAATTTTGGCAAAAGTCCATGGCCGCCATATGTTTCCCACCATGTGAGAGCATCAAATCTGTCTCTGTCTTCCATTGCATGAAAGGTACCAAACAAACAGTGTTACTGAAGTATCTGCCTATTTCAAGGCGCACACTAGCACATTCCTCCCTGTTAGGTATCAACTTTTCTAATGCTTCTAAATATCTTTTAGATACCTCTTCATCTATATGGGGTTTGGTCCTAACTCCACCCCCTGGTGCAGGTTGGCCCAACCAAGATGTATAGTAGTATTTTGGTGTAAGGATATACGCCAAGCAATGTAGTGGAAAATTAAGTTTATTCCACTGTACACACACAAAATCGTGAATCAGTTTGTACAAGTTGGGATCATTGTTATGAACAATATCTTTTATTTGCCTCAACATGGTATCCATCTGCTCATACACCTCGCCAATCACTGGTTTATCTGTATTTGCAAACCGAATCATGTGATAAATGGGCTTGGTGAAATCCAATACTTGCCTCACACATGCCCAAAACATACCATCAAGAGCGGCCTCCTCCACCAGTTCAAAACCTTGCCTATCAGCTGCATTTGTAGCCCTTTCCTTTAATACCTGCCAGTGTGGACTTGATACCATGCTAGCCAATGACTCTCTTACCTTCAAAAGGCGCCTGAAGGTGAGGTAATAGCTACCAAATCTAGTCCTCGCAATCTTCAACAACTCCAATCTTGAGTGACTGCAGAAAAGGCCATGGGTATTGCTATGATTGTAATAAATTTTATCATTTGTTTGCCTTTCTTGTACAAATCATCAATCCATTTGTATTGTTCATTTTTGTTCTTAACATCATCATGCATCAAAAGGTTCAATGTGTGAACCAAACACCCAGACCAAAATATATTGTGGTATTTATCCTCAATAATTGCTCCTGTTGCCTTACAATTAGGAGCATTATCAGTGATGACTTGGATGACATTATATGGCCCAATACGGTCAATTGTTTCAAGTGATGCTTCTGCAATGTTGATGGCAGACTTGAACTTGTTTGAGTAATCATATGCTGAAAGAAAGATGGCACCACTAACAAACACAACAAGAACACTTATCAATGGCTTGCCTTTTACATTTGTCCATCCATAAGATACAATGGACACCCCATGGTCAGTCAAAGAACTTGTCATTCTATTCAAAGAATGTGATATTTTTGCTTTTTCATGATCAAGTCCAACGGTTCTTGCCTTGTCATACTTAGGGCTCTTGTATCTTTTAGGGGCATCATTTATGGCAGAAACGATTTTGTGCCAATAAGGTGAGCGAAAAACATTGAATGGTATCCCACATGCATAGAGAAACCTGTAAACTTTTGAATCCACATCATTCCTACACCCTTCATCAAGGAAATCTGATATGGTTCTACGCCTTAAACATGGTGACCCTGTGTCTCCATATCCACTGCCTTGGGAGGATGCTGAAGGAGTTCTTTGTGCTTGTGATTGTGAGCTTGGTTCAAAGAAATCCCTTGATTTTTTAGATTTGTATTGGGCTTCCTCCTCTTCCCTTATGTATTTGGCTCTATTTGCTGCTGACACACCCACACAAGTTTTGATTCCTATTTATTTATCTCCATCCCATGGCATTTTCCCACAGAGGTGTTTTCTGGCACGGGTGTATGAACCTGTGTAATTATTGTTGAAATGGGGCAATGAAATTTAGTGGTTCCACCCGCTTTCCCTGCTTCAGGCCTGTTAACATATTTCCACAATGGGGTTTGGTCTTGTTTATTTTTTTGAACTAAATCATGTTCACCCTCCTCCAGCTCCTCCTCACTGGGTTTTTCATCAAATCCACTTTGTCCCCCTTCCTCATTTTGAACCCTCCTTTTCCTACTCTCTAGCACCATAATAACCAGAAAAGGAACCAAGAAGAAGAAAATGCCAAGAAATATAACCATGATGTTTGAAATTTGTAGTTTTGAATCTGCAAAATTTAATAAAATGGAATGGGAATGGCCCGATGGGAATGGGAAACCGAAATAGAAAAAAATTATTTATTTATTTAGAAATTAGGAATAATTTAATAAACATTAAAAAAAAATGCTAAACATTCTATTCAACATTGTAGAATGGCGAACCTACCTCAAATGCGTCCAATCTCCCCTTGCTCCTTGCTCTTTCCTTGCTCTCTCCTTGGCACCTTGCTCTCTCTCAGTGTCACTCTCTCCTTGCTTCTTTGTCCTCACTCTCACACTCTCACTCTCCCTCTCTCAGATCAGCTTCTCACTCAACTCTCAATGTCACAATGAAGCATTTAGACCTTTTCCTCCCCCCATTTATTAAAAAAAATCGATTTTTTGGATGACGGATTTTTTTCTTTTTTGGTTTATTTATTTTTTGCCGATTCGCTCCCACCCTCTGTGCGTGTTGCTCCGAAAGCGGATTTTATAACCCAGGAGTAGTAGGGAGCGTTCGCTCCCTAACCGCTCCCGAGTTATAAAATCCACTCTCGGAGCGACGCTCCCGAAGTCGCTCCTGAAATTGGCAGGGAGCGGAATTTTTTTACCGGGAGCGTGGATTGGGAGAGGGATCGAGGGGGGGG
>APFE031387058.1:152792-182776 GCA_000404065.3 Pinus taeda
GGGGGGGGGGGGGGGGGGGGGGGCACTCCCCCACAACACTGCATGAGACGCACGGAGATCGAGGGGCCATCCCCTTGGTTAAGATTTATAAAGCCCTGTCTCACATCTTGGCACAAAGAGGACTTAACGTGTCCCTCCAATGGCCCTACATCAGCATGACGTCACCATTTCAGCTAGCTTTTTGATGGTTAATTCATGATTTATCATAGCTACTTGGTCGGCTTGTGACCAAGGCCTTTATTTTGCACATTTTTATAATGTTAGGGGCTTTAGAATAGAAATTCCACCTCTAAGGTCTCATATAAATAGAACTTGCTCTCATTTGTGAGAGAGCATTGTTGTTGCCCAAATTGTACAGACTAGATGGGACAATGCTTAGGACGGGGACTGTCACTCTGATCCCCACCTTCTCCATTCTAGTTGTCTCCCTACAATAGGCTTTAGGGGTAGTCCCTACGAAATGTGAAGATGGAAGGACTTGTCGGCAACCAACAAGTCCGGGAGACACAACTGAATGGCCTAACAACTTGGTTAATTTAGCAAGTTTAGAGTTTAGATTAGATTATTATGAAAGACCAGTGCCTTAATGGAGTCGAGCACTTGCTTAATATGAATTATTTACTAAGTAACCAGATGAACAATTGCTGCCTTGGGATGCTTCACTATCCTATATGGGATGCAACACCTAAGAAACTAAGTGAGATGCAGGATCTTGGTTTATTTTAAATTATATGCCTAACTAGATGAATCCTTTCCCTTAGCTATTTTGAAGCTAGTCTCTAGAGTAGGTTGTGAGAGAGAAACCAAGGGGAAGCAAGCTATGGCTTGATTAACGATCCCTCCCTTGAGTTCTAACCACTCGATTTCTCCAGCGCTGCAAAGACTGTGGCTCTGACGACTACAAGGTCATTGTGTTAACCACTAAAGAAGGTCTAGGCTTTGCAAGTTGGGTGAGAAAGGTGGTCCTATCTTTCTATCAACCAAGCTTATGCTTGGAGGTTAATTAATTAGTGCAAAACTAGTCCTAAAATGCAAGTGCACGATATGAGTGATTACTCTTAAGGTGAGGTTGTTAAGGTTCTTAAGTACTTAATGCTATCTTAATTTTGAACAATGAAGTACTTAAACAATAAATAACGACAATCTTCACCACAAGAGAAAGTGCTCCAAATAAACGGTGCCACAAAATGTTGCCAAGATTACCAATAGACAATTGTTTATGAAATAGACAATTAAATTAACAAAACCAATGCTTCCTTCAACAATTAGATAAAGATCTGTGTGTACAATTAGCAAATCTTCAAAATTATAACAATGAAATACTAATATGCCAATTAGATATGGAAGAGAAACTAGATTGAATTCCTTATGGACACAATTTGATTTGCTTCAAAATCACAATTATGATTAGACTTGATTTAAGTGCTTTAAGAGTGACTTAGATTAACAATATTGTAAATCCACAAGAGTTATTTGTTTCCACAATATCAATGAAGAGCAATGTATCCACGTATCCAATAATCTATGATAGCAATGAGAAACAAGAGCATTAATCCACAATGTTACTTGTTAAGCCAATCTCTTTAAACAATTATCAACCCAATTAGAGCACTTGTGTTTGTTAATGCAATTAGAAATATGCCTATGCAAGAGTTCAAATGGATGCCAATGATGCAAGAGATGCAAAAAATGCAATGATATGCAAGATGGGGCAGCCAAGAGACCAATAATTGCAGCAGTAAGAAAAGACACCCAATTCCACTAGAAAACACCTATTCAAGATGTATAAGATGCAAGGAACAAATGCCAAATGAAATTAGATGACCTTCAACACTTTTTGCCACCACTGTAATTTTTATGTCAGACCTCAAATTATTATTACAACCTTCAAAATTTTTAAGATATGCCAAGAAATACAAGCCCATTGAGTGCAAATGATAAATCAATGATAAAATATGACTACTAGCTTGTTTTAGTTCCACTATTATGCTATTCTACACTGCTGTAGGTGAATTTATATGGCTGCAGCAAACATATCAGATCTGAAAATTACCCAACAATCCACAAAAAATCACTTATGTGCAATAAATTTGACCATAAGATTAATTCTTGATGCCTTAGATGATTAATTAGTGAAATTAGACTTATTTTAAATGTGTTTAGGCCCTGACTACACTGCTGTCATAAAATGCTTTAGAAATTTAAATGAAGACAGTGATGACAAAGAGGGGTTAGAGAGCAAACCAAGAGGCCATATGACCTTGTAGGTGCCTAGAGCTAATGCACTTGAGCACCTGCAACCACAATGTTAGCTCTAAAATCGCTGCAAAAACAAATTGTTAGAGATGGAACACTATTGCAAACTCAATCACTGACTGAAGAATGGCCAAATGAGGGCTAGAAGAGGGCCAACGATAGGCCTAAAAGGTCAAGGAAGGGCTGAATAAAGGGAAAGAAGGCCTTAGAAGGCCATGACCAAGAGAGATAAGCACACAAGGGCTGATGTCAAGCCCTAGAGGGCTGATGTGGGGCAAGGAAATGCCCTATAGGGCCTGCGGCTAAGGGTTACGCCCCTTTGGGGGTCGCGGCTAGGGTTTGAAAGGGGGGCCGAGGGCCTAAGGAGGCAGCCCAAGGCTGTAGCCAAGGCAAAGGAAGGGGGCTGAGGTTGAAAAGAAGGTCCAAAAGGGCTATCAGCTAGGGAAGGAGGCCCCTATGGCCTACGACATTAGGGAAAAAGGACAAAAAGGGCCATGGCTAGCCTAAAGAGGGGCAAAAGGAGGACGACAAGGCTAAGGAGAGGATGGCTAGGCCTAAAGGCCTAAATTTTTTTTTGAACCCTGCAAACACAAAAATTTCGCCACAAAATGCCAATATTAAGCTCAAAATGTTGGGCGACTTCCCTTTGTTGGTTGGATGTCGAGTTTCTGGAAGTTGGGGAGGCTAGATCTTACCCTCAAGGGCCTAGATCAACCTTCCTTGCTTGGATGAGTAGCCCAAAAAATTTGCTGCTTCAAACCCTTGGGTTAATACCTGCACAAATGAATAAAAGAAATCCAAACTCCAAATATATATACAAAATTATAAAACCCCAAATACCCAATTGCTGCAAAATAACAAGGGTTAGAAAAATAATTTACAAATATTTACAAATTAAATTTACAAGATCTCATTAGCAAGTTAATTTTTTTAGCCCGAGAATAAATAATAGTTTTGAAAAATATTTTTTGAATAAATGACAATGGATGAGTAATTTCGAAAGATAGATTGGCCAAAACCCTTCTGCAAAATTAATTTCCACAACGAAATCTCAGAGCCCAAACAAGGTTGGCTCTTCCCCATAGTGTGTGAACTTAGAGCCCAAGGGTTAGTGTAGCTGTAAATCTCTATAATTTTCTCAAGATAAAATTGTTAGATCATATGATGAATCAGATCACCTAAGATAGCATGTATCAATAGAATATTCTTATCACCGACAAATGAAATAACAGTTTATTAAAAAATTATTCAGCACAATATAGGATAACACATAGCTAACACATACCATAGATCAACAGATGAAGAACACCATGAGCTGAACCCTAAAGTTTTTCTATTATGATAAAAAATGTTCCCAGTGTTGAAGAATGTAACTAGTGTCGGTCTTCATAATTGTACTTGTCAAAAGAAAATGACTTATTAAAGCATGGCTTTCATGCTTGGTTCAATGTTTTCTAGGTCAAATCCTCCATCGAAGGCTTCTAGGTTTTGTCTCAAATCATTAGAGTCATTGCCATTCTTGTTAGACCCTTCTTGGGATTTTGTATCATGTAAAAATAATTATTTTTGAGTCAAAAATTTATTTGTCACATCCACACCAAGTCGGCCATGTCCCCATGAAGTCGGCCTACATTAGGGCAAATCAACGCAAAAGAAAGGATATATATAGAGAGGTAGTCCAACCTATTTGGAACATTCACTCAACAAGTTTGATTTTCAAGGAAGAAAGGTAGAAAAGAGAGCGAAATAGTTGGAGAAGTATGAAATTTGTTGGGAAGACCTAATTCAAGTTTCTAGGCTATCTATCTCTCACACGTGCGAAGTTTTTGGGTAGTTGCTGGGGCCGAAATTTTGTGTCTACTGCAGGGCTGAAATTCTGTCACTGGGGGTCGAAGTTCTGCTGTTGGGGGGCCAAAATTCTGAATTGACGTTGTTGCTAGGGTGCTGTTACTTGGAGACTTTGACAGGGATCGTCTATTGAAGGGAAGGGTTGACTTGGTGGTTGGAGGTCTTTGTGTAGGTCTAAGAGGTCTTGAAGAGTCTCATCTTGATTTGAATCTACTGAAGGAAGAGTTTGACGAAGTTTTCCCCTTATAGGGGTTTTGCCTTGGTTGAGCACCTACATCTTATGTCTCGTGTTCTTGTGGTCTTCATATACATATAATTTGGTAGTCGCTTGATGAAAGATAAACTAATAAAGAAGTAAAAGAAGCCAACGTAATTCACAAGTAATTATCAAGAAAGAGGAATCAAACCCTAATTCCCATAAGCATTGATTTCTCAACACCCAGTAGAGCAGCAACTCAATACTAGCGTTACAAAATTTTTCTCATCCATAGATCATCCAAAGATGTCAAATAGAAGCTCAATAGCTTCTTTATGTAGATAAAACCCTCCTAGTGGAAATTAACAACTAGTTGGCTTGATCCCCATCAAATTAATCTCAACCGTTGAAAATAACTTGATCATCTTTGAATCCTCACCTTCGAATTTTTTTATTTTGAGGAAAATATCGATTTTTTCTTAAAAACCACTTTTAATTAATCCAAAAATTAATATTTTAAATTAATTTCCTCAAAAATTTGGTTGTGACTTAACCACCAAGGTCCAAGGGCTCAATTTTTCTTAAAATATCCATTTTTCCCTTGGTGAAGGACCTCCAAAAATTGACTTTTCTTTGCCCCACGAATTTTTTATTATTTTCCACTTGGAGAGAAATTAATTTCTCTATAATTATTTTTGACTCAAAATTAATTAATTTTTTGGCTTAGGATTTTTATTTAATTTAGCCAAAAAATTAATTAATTGACTCTAGAGGGCATTAATAATTTTTTCACCATCAAATATTTTATCCATGGTGTCTAACTGCGAGGGACTATGCACTAAAATATTTTTTACATCAATATAATTACAAATTCAACCCTTAGAAGGGGAAATACACATTTAGACAACACCCTCAATACATTATCTGATTCTATGACACAATATGATCTTGTATGAAAACAAGAGTGTAATAAAATAATTTAGCCATGGTGTTTGTCTGCGAGGGACCATGCACTAGAATTTTTCCCAAAGACACTTTTACAATAGACTTAATATAACACTAGGACTCACCTAAGACATTGTTAATGAATTCCACCCTAGCTTTGGGGTTTAAGATGGAAGAAAAACTCTGCCAATTTGGCGTGTTTACAAACACACATAATTCAGGGAAGTTAAGAAACTTCCTAGGATGAAATCCTTTGCCAAAATCCGAGGCTTACCTAGGTGTTGTTACATAATTTAATGGTCATACTAGCATCATTTGCAGTAAAACTTGCATAAATTGGGTTTAAAATGATATATTTATGCTAGATGCTGATTTTGATCCTTGAACAAATTTGTACACTGCTTCCTTAGACCGTTGAGAAAATTCTGGATAACAAGCATCATCATCACTTGAGATTTTTGGCCCTCTTAGGCAACTTTGCACTTTTTCTCTTGGATCTTTTGGAGTATCTTCGATGCACTATGATATTTGGAGCTGATTTTTGAACTTGTCTTGGAGCTACTTCTTGAATATGGATGGATCTATTGCATGATTATTTTGTAATTTCTCTTGTTGATGAAATCTTTCTTTGCAAATTGTCTGATTTATGTAATTGTTGCAACTAGAGTAAATGCTATTGTTCCCTATTGTCGTTGAAGATAATTTTTGTGCCATAGGTGTGCCCTAGAAGGGAAACCTAGCTTGCATTTCCTTGGATAGGTGGCTTTCTTGAGGGTTGTATGGGCATAGTATTCGTTGGAATAAATGTCAAGAAACCCTTTCCCCTCCCTTGCCTTGAACTAGTGAGTACCTTGGAAGAATTCCTTCCCACAATTATTCATAAAATCCTAGGTCTAACACAAGTATTTCCTAGGTCTCTCAAAGGGAGTGAAGAGCCTCTTAGAAGTGTTTAAACATCACAAAGAGCTCCCTTGAGGGATTCCACCTTATCTCCTAGAGTCTTAACCTTAGGAATACCTAGTATCATAGTCATATCTCAAACCTTAAGTCTTGATCTCTTCATCTTGAAGCCTTTCTTAAAGAACGCGTTAGCTTCCTTAAACCATTGAGCCATTGTTGTGTCTCTCCTTGAATGGGCTTTGTGGAATCACGCCACAACTAAGTCATTGATCTACCATTTTAAGTTATTCCCTTCCCACTAGGACTCCTCCCATTGGTGAAAGTTCGTAAAGAGGAGGGGACCTTGATTGAAGTGACAATGAGTCATTGTCCCATTATTGTCACTTAGTCTAATAGTTTCCCCTTAGGTTTGCCTTACTTGGGGCCCTGCTAGATTGTGTGGTAACAAGTCATACACCTCTCACCATCTAACATTCCTCTTGGATGAAGGTGGGCTACAATTCAATAGGGACTTTGATCCTTGTGCAATTGATTGCTTTTAATTAATGTTTTGGGCATTCAGTATGGATACAAGGGTGATTTGGATGATTGACTGACCTTGATTGTAAACTTGTTCTCTCACCTTACCAGGTGGAGTAATCTTTAGCCCTAGTCCAATGGGACCTCCTCTAAGGCCTTAGGGTTATAGGAAGGGCATTACCATGGAAAACTTAGATTGAGATAGTGTGTCTATTCTCCTTTCCCATACTTAACATTTTTCATGTCACATTATTATCCTTTGCTATCATCTCCATTCTTTAGATTAACCATCATTGGTTCTTTGGGATTTGGCACTCTCTTATCCACATCCTTGAGTAGGGTCGGAAAACATTTCCTTGGAGGTCGATGCAACTAAAAGAGTGAAAAAGCATATGATGGCCACAATGAAAGAAAAAGAAAAGTTAAAATTCAAAAGATGGCTGGCACATAAATTAGCACATGGGCGAAAGCCTAGAATGAGCTCTACCCTCCTCATTAGCCATCACCCAATTCTTGAGCACATGATGCTCCCTCTCATCAAAAGGAACCCTTACATGTCCCAACTCTAGCGAGCAATAAACTACCTCATCTTAAGGGGTAAACAAATGTTATATCATAAAGAGCAAGCTTTGATCCATGAGCTATGCACCTAAATAAAAAGCATTATAAAAAAGAAGTAAAAGATGCACTAGAGGGGTGGAAAACGCAGTCTGAGAAGGGTAACTCATGCTTCCACAATTGCTCCCTCCATTACATCTATACACTCAAGATGTGGACTCCCATTAGTTGGTCCCATGACCATGGCACTTGGCCATGAAGTCCTTCCTCTCCATTGCTACTTACTTACACTAACACTTATTGAGTGAAGGATTGACCTTGGAAATGCCACCTCCCTTGGGGGTTGGAAGCACCTAATAGGGTTAATTGCTTAGCCACTTCTTGAAAGGTAGGGAACACTTTTACAGGACTTTAGAACCATGACCACTAGAGATGACTAAGGGCTGATGCTGGGATGGATAACACCGACTTCGAGGAGTTCCTTGATGATTTTTTCAATTTCATTGTTCTGGGCAAAAAGATATCGATATGGGTGGACATTAGGCGGCTGAGCACTCGTGACCAAAGGGATGTTATGATCATGTTCACACCTAGAGGATGAAAACTCTTTAGGTTTGTCAAAGACCCACTGGTGGTGATCTAATGCCTATTGCATCTCAAGATGAATATGAAGAGTAGTGGATTCAATGGCCTGGATGGCATTAAATTGGGTGGCTACTCCATGATGGACCTTTTTTAAAAGTTTCTCTATTTGACACGAGCTGATGATAGTAGGAGCACCTGCCTAGAGTCCCCATAATGTATGAATGTGGTCGTTCTGCTTAAAGCTCATATATAACTCCTGGAAATCCATTGTGATAGGGCATAGTGTGCGAAGCCTTTCCGCAGCTAGGACAACGTAACCACCCATTGTAATAGCAAACATGTGGGTCTTTAGGTGGTAGTCTCCCATCTGAAGCTTAATATTTTCACAGTGGTCTTCACATTTCATGGCCCCCCCATCAGCGATCAGGAATTGGAAATTAGATATCGCTTGCACAAAGCAGTGAACAACTTTTGCAACTCTCTTATGGATAAAGTTATGAGTGTTGCCACTGTCAATCAATACTACTACTGGTCGATATTTAATAAAGCCTGGATTTTGAGAGTCTGAGGCAAAAAATGCCAGCGAAGGCATGTAGTGATATAACCAGCTCATCTGGCGTAGCTATGAGATCATTGTCGGTTTGGGTTTCTCCCGCTTCTTCCTCGAGCACCTCAAGGGATGGAGTTTCCTTTGCCGAGTTGTTATCAGTCGCATCAATTTGAAAGAATTTTGGTTCCTTGCATTTATGTTTAGGGGAGTACTTGTCATCATAGTAGTAGCATAGTCCTTGTTTTCTCCTTTCAGCCATTTCTGCTGGTGACACCTTGTGAACCTTAAGTGTTTGGGTGGGGCCCTGAGCCTGGGTGGGACGTGCCTTAGCGACGAAATTGGGACGATTGGACTGGGCATTTAAGGTGATTTCCACATCTAAGGCCTTGCGGCATGCGTCCAACCAAGTAGCTGGGTGGTGCATCCAGACATGGGCTTGGATGGCTTCTTTTAGGGCACTGATGAAACACTCCAAGTAGAAGTCATCTCCTAGATCGTCAGTTTTGATGGCCAATTGCTCAAAGGTTGCAATGTAGTCCTTTAATGTACCTACTGGTCGGAGCTTAGTGAGACGACCCAAAAAGTTATATCCCTAGTCAAAGCGATCACATATGGATTTTGAGAACATGTTCCAAGTTGCTCTCCTTGGATAACATTTCTGATGCCACTGCCACCACTGCCATCTCTCTTGGTCCAAGTAAAGGGCTCTCACATGTAGTTTAGTTCCATCATCACAGATATCATTAAGGGATAAATACTGTTCCATTTGTGCTACCCATATTGCAGGGTTAGTGCCATGAAATTTGTACATGTCCAGCCTAAGTTGCACGAAACGGAGAAACGGGAAGCGATACGAAACGCGACCTCCCCAAATTTTGGAAACGAGGAAACGTGAATATATATATATATTATTATTATATATATATATATATATATATATATGTGCAATCATAAAGAATAAATGATACATTATAATTTATTAACTAACATTAAGATTTAATTTACATCACATTTACTCTGAATGATCACATAATGAAAATAAAAATACTGGAAATATCAAAAGCAACCTGTTTATTATATATCCAAATCTCAAAATCAACCTTTATTTATATTAATATATGAGGGCTGCAAGTACAATAAAGACTATAAGGCTGCAAGAGAGAGATCCAAATCAGGATTTTCTGCATCTACATCCCATTCTTTAGAAGGACCATTGTTGTATTGGGAGTCTCCTCCTACATAGTCGAACGACCTTAGTGCTCTTGATTAAATACACGTTTCATACCCTAGTACCCTACATGATCTTGATTATTGGGAGTTTCCCCTGCATAAAGGGCTTGGTTCTCTTGATTAATTACAAGTTCCATACCCTTGTACATGATAAAATCCAATGGAAACATTGCAATCCCTCCAATCCTGAAATCCTGAAAAACAAATAAGTCTGTTAGATTTTGAGTGAGATCTAAAATTCTACTTTCTCCATATGAAATCCAATGAGGGCGAAACCACTCTCAAACATCCTGAGTCATTTCATGGTAATGTTAAAAATTGAAGTAAAAGGATGAAAATGAAAAATAAAGGAGAATACCACTTTTACTTTAAGAATTTAACATTACCATGAACTGCATATCCCCCAAACTTCTTGATGAACTGCATATCAACACTAGGGCAAAAATTTATAACTTTAGACACGCATCTAGAAGCAACAAGAAGTCACTAACATACCCTAAAAGTAAATTAAAAAACAAATTAAAAAAAAAATTAAAAAAACACAAGTTAATGAGGAAACGTGGGTTGTACAGCCTTGAAACGTGTTTCCGGCCGTACTGGCCACGTTTCCGCGTTTCGTACCCGTTTCCGTACGGAAACGGACCTCTATACCACGTTTCTTGCAACATAGTGTCCAGCTTGGTATACATTGGTTGGAATGGTGGTGATTTACATGGAAGTGAATGTGATGGATGGATTCTCCTTCTATGTGTGCATCAACACTAGTCTCCTCCCTATGAGACTTTATTCTAAGGTTTGCTAGTTGTGAGATCTGTTTGGTAATATTGTCCTCGAATTTGTCGAACCTTTTTTCAAGGTGGTTGACCCTCTCGAATGCCTTTTCCTCAGCCATAACTTGAGATATGGTACCTAGCATACGCCAACCATGGTCAATTACTTAAGAGTAGTCTTCTTGGAAAGAGGGCGAGCTTGGGAGTCTAATGGCGTGGGTCACTTGAAGGCGCGTCGGAATTTTTTTTGGGACCGTCTAAAAATTGGGGGCTTACAAGTGAATGGTACCACTATGACTAGCTCGTTGTCCTGAAGCTTATGATCTAAGTCTCTTGCAAGCGTCTCGAGATGGTCTCAAGCTCTTTTTTATTTTTTATTTTGTTACTCTGAAAGGAGTTTTACTCCCCGCTGATCAACACTGCAGTGGCCGAATTCCATAAAACTTGATATTGCCCAATGTCCTGCGAAAATCAGGCCTGCACTGTAGTAACAGAAACACAAGGTCTTGGTATTGCCGAATGTGCTGCGACAATCTGATCGGACTATGGCGGCCAAAACCCTCACTGCACAAAGAGTCTGATCTGCACTGTGAAACCCCCAACTACTGACTCTGAGTTGTACGACGACAGCAAAACTCCAACTGCTGGATCTGATCATGGAGGGAACTATGGTCACAAAGGAGTGTCAGGTGCTTAATATTTTTAGAGTGGCCTTCACATGTCATGGTCCCCCTATCAGCGATAAGGAATTGGAAATTAGATATTGCCCGCACAAAGCAATGAACAACTTCTTCGACTCTCTTATGGATAAAGTTATGAGTGCTGCCACTGTCAATCAATACCACTACTGATCGATATTTAATAAAGCCTCGGATTTTGAGAGTCTGAGGCGAAGAAATGCTAGCTAAGGCATGTAGTGATATAGCTTCCCCCGCTTCTTCCTCGGGCACCTCAAGGGATGGAGCGTCCTCTGTTGAGCTGTTATCAGTAGCATCAATTTGAAGGAATTTTGGTTCCTTGCATTTATGTCCAGTGGAGTACTTCTCATCACAGTAGTAACACAGTCCTTGTTTTCTCCTTTTGGCCATTTCTGCTAGTGACACCCTGTGAACCTTAAGTGTTTGGGTGGGGCCTTGAACCTGGGTGGCACATGCCTCAGCGACGAAATTGGGACAATTTGATAGGGCATTTAAGGCGATTTCCACATCTAAGGCCTTGCGGCATGCGTCCAACCAAGTAGCTGGGTGGTGCATCCAGACATGGGCTTGGATGGCTTCTTTTAGGCCACTGATGAAACACTCCAAGTAGAAGTCATCTCCTAGATCATCAGTTTTCATGGCCAATTGCTCAAAGTTTGCAATGTAGTCCTTTAATGTACTTGTTTTCTAGAGCTTAGTGAGACGGCTCAAAAAGTTAGATTCTTGATCAAAGCGATCACATATGGCTTTTGAGAACATGTTCTAAGTTGATCTCCTTGGATAACGTTTCTGATGCCATTGCCACCACTACCATATCTCTTGGTCCAAGTAAAGGGCTCCCACATGTAGTTTAGTTCCATCTTCACAGATATCATTAAGGGAAAAATACTGTTCCATTTGTGCTACCCATACTGCAGGCTTAGAGCCATCAAATTTGTACATGTCCAACTTGGGTATTCGGTGGTTGGAATGATGGTGATTTCCATGGAAGTGAATGTGATGGCTGGATTCTCCTTCTATGTGTGCATCAACACTAGGCTCCTCCCTATGAGACTTTGTTATAAGGTCTACTAGTTGTGAGATCTGTTTAGTAATATTGTCCTCAAATTCGTCGAACCTTTTTTCAAGGTGGTCGACCCTCTCGAATGCCTTTTCCGCAACCATAACTTGAGATATGGTACCTAGCATACACCAACCTTGGTCAATTACTTAAGAGTAGTATTCTTGGAAAGAGGGCGAGCTCGGGAGTGTAATGGTGTGGGTCACTTGAAGCCGTGTCAGAAATTTTTTGGGGACCGCCTAAAAATTGGGGCTTACAAGTGAATGGTACCACTACAACCAGCTCGTTGTCTTGAAGCTTATGGGCTAAGTCTCTTGCAAGCGTCTCAGAATGGTCTCAAACTTTTTTTTTTAATTTTTTAATTTAATTTTTTTTTTTTAAATTTTATTTTCATTTTGTTACTTGGAAAGGAGTTTTACTCCCCGCTGATCAATACTGCAGTGGCCGAATTCCAAAAAGCTTGATACTGCCCAATGTCCTCTGAAAATCGGGCCTGGATTGTAGTAATAGAAACCCCAAGGTCTTGGTACTGTCAAATGTGCTGCGACAATGTGATCTTGACTATGGTGGCCAAAACCCTCATTGCACAAAGAGTCTGATCTGCACTATGAAAGCCCCAACTACTGAGTCTGAGCTATATGGCAACGACAAAACTCTAACTGCTGGATCTGATCTGGCATATAAAGTAGAGGTTGATCTTCAGATAACGGAGGGAACTATGGTCACAAACAATGTTGTTAAAAGCGCGAGCGGGATTAAATCGGCGCGGGGAATGAAGCGGAAAAAGCGGGAAAAAAGTGGAAAAAAGCGGGAAAAATCGTTTGGTAGAAAAATATTCATTTTTTTCATTTTTTTTTCAATTTTTCATTATAAATCGCGCTGCCCCGCCAGCCTGAGCTTTTTTCCCAAAAAAGCGGGATTTTTCCCCAAAAAAGCGGGCTTTTTTAGAAAAAAGCGCGCTTTTTTTTCCCAAAAAAGCGGCAAAATTTTTTTATCCCGCTTTTTTCTTATAAAAAGCGCGATTAAATCGAGCTAGGGAAAAAAGCGCGATTTAATCGCGCTTTTAACAACACTGGTCACAAAGGAGTGTCAGGTGCCAGAGATCGCAATAAACGCAGGGGTCCAACAATAGTACTCGATCGAATCTTTCAGGGTGCTAACTAAGGAGGATCGACCGTACCCTTAGCCATACTACCCGACTACCCTATTGTATGTGTGAGTAATCTCGCCGAGTGTTGTTCTTAGTGTACTATAGCAGCAAGATGATCGACGACTTATCTAAGGTTAGGATTCAGGTGATCCTATGGGGCTTCCAATATACCCAAGGGTACATGGAAGTGCAGTCCTTGCGTGGTTCTGTCTAATGCGCTACTACTCAAAGCGGTACCCACAGGGGTTACGAGGGAGTCCAACAAGTGTGACCACCTCTTGCAGTTCCTGTGTGCATTCCTCTCCAAATTCGCAGGTTTATGCACTCAATGACAAATCCCGTGGTTTAAAGACACCGGAACACGTCTCTAGGCTAAAAAATATTCTGCGAAAATTGGAGGTACAACTGGCCTTGGAAAGTGCTTTGATACCACTTGTTATGCTCTTGACATGTGAGAAATTCAGAATACTAGAAATACGAAGAAATATAGCCCATAACACAGAATTATCACATGAAATGAGAAAAACTGCAAAGTATTTTATTATTTAGAAACAAATTCATTATTCATTTGCCTCTTCGAGGGGGCAACCTCCAACAGAGCAGAGCTCAATTACAATAAGACTCGATAATGTTTTCCTTACTAACTAAGGCTATTTATAGATAAATGACATCCAAAATCGTAACTACTAGTGGTCCCTTGCATAACACGGGTTAATAACTTTATTTATTAACTATGGCCCATTTACAATTAACTGTGGTCCCTTTTCTCTAATGCGGGTCAACCACTTACAATTATTAATGCGGGTTTTATTGACTCTTTAACTAACTATGACTCTGACTCGGCCCATTGTGCTTATTACAGAAATAAAGGGGTTAGGGTTGGACCCTAACAGTTTGAAGAGGACCAATATTCTTTGAGGACTCTGGAATAAAGATCCAAGATAAGAATAGTCCTAAAAGGACATACCTTGTAAAGATCTCAATGGGGTATGTGCCTTGTAGAGGTAGTGTGGTATCACATATAAAGCCTCCCAGCATAATGCTCTTGAATGAAATAGAGCTTATCTAGTTAGGCCTCTGTAATGTTCCAAATTGAAATTTACAGCTAATAACAGACACATGAACGTAGATAAGATCACAAATACGCATGCAACATAAAAAACACCAAGAAGTTGGGCAAATACGCTGAGGCATTTTATTAATTCATATGGGTAAATCAAATACAATAGGATGAGGACTGTAGAACTTGGGTTTGCTACAAGCAAGCAAGGCAAGATCCCAGGTGAATATGATGGTACCCAAATGCTGGTAATGGCTCTACTACCAAAACTGGGTCCACCTAGAAAAGTTGTTGCTTCCGTTGGAAAGGAACTACTAATTTAGCCCTCCAGTTTGCTCCAAAATTTCCGAGAAATTAGCCACAAGCACTACTCCACCAGCTCAATAAAACCCAGAAATATCTCACGGACCCAAGTGGTGGAAATTGTCCCGGGGTAAAGTCCACCCTCCTCCAACAATTTTTGTTGCTCCCTGCTGAATGGAACTAGGAATCCCGCTCTCAGAAGTGCTCAAAAAATTCTTTAAATTAATCCTATCGTCCTCTCGCCAAACCCATAAAAACCCAAAAAGGTTTTGGGCTGAATCCGTTGACCTTCGGTGACCCCCAACAAGTGCAAATTGCTCAATTTTGCCAGAAAACGCCCCCATAGTCCAGATACTACTGAATTAGGCTCAAATTTCCCTCCAAGAAATCCTCCCTAACTCTTATGAATTTCCCCCTTCAATCACCAAGCAAATCCTAGCTCGAATGCTCCCCAAATTTTGAATCTCTGCAAGTGCACAAAAGATGCCAATAAACCTCTGCACAGGGCCAAAATAGACAAATTCAGCCCTTTAGTTCACAACACTTTCAGCCCTACCAATTCACAAGGGAAATCTTGTCCTCGTGGGAAAAGGCCTTGCAAAATTTCGGCCCAAACTCCTGTTTTGCTGGCTCTTATCACCCACATGAATTCCTTTTGCGTCTTAGGAGAAGCACGCACCAACTAAAGAATTACCTATTATTTCAGCTCCTTTATAAGTCTTGAGATGAACTCCTCTCTAATCTCTTAGGGCGACACTTGAAGTTCACCGAAGGTAGAGGTGGAATTTCTTGTGCTAAACAACACCGATTTGCTTGGCTAAACAACTCAAGGAAACTTGTGTTAAAGCTAGATTGCCAAAAGATACAAATGAAGGCCTCTTCTCCTTATTTATAATTGTTGGCCTCCTTTTCTCCCTTGGTGACCCACACTCTTTCTCTCTCCTAATTCACACCCCCTCCTCTCTCTCTCCTCCAAAAGTTCGAGTTCCCTTCTTGGCCAAATTTCTCTCTCGTGTGGGCCCCACATTCCACTAGAGCTGCGATTTCCCTTTTTCCCGTTAGTCCCAATGCTAGAATTGCCTTCGCTTCCAAAAATCGTCTCTAATGCGAAAAACCCAAATTGGGGATATTACAATCCTCTCCACCAAAAATTGCTTGTCCTCGAGCAATGCTTGAACAAGCCCCCCCTTTGACCACTAATCACCACTATCACCACTAGTAATAGCGGGTTCCCAAATGTACCACTTAGTCATCCCCGATCTTTACACTGTCTGGTCATGAAAGAATCCCTCGATACCCTAATCACACGCCATCCTGATTACTGTGAAGCACCCCTTGCTTTGCTCACTGTCCAACCAAGTATAGGTACCGGAAGCGCTTTGCATACTACCAATAAGTGGAGCATTGTGATAATGTAGGACTCTATCCAACTCCCCATGAGGCTTCCCTACCGAGTAGTCCACCTTTTGCACTCCAAGGGTAAACTCTTGAAGATACAACCCAATCCCCGTGGGGATGAAGTCTCTCTCACATGGGCTTTCCTTGATATCCTCTTATTGACCAACCTGCCATGTTGATGGAGTCCCCCATGCCATTAGTGAGTCACAAAATCTCGATGGGAAATCTGACTGATCTTCCCCTGTAGAAATCAACTCATTCGAAGGGTGGTTGTACTGCCAAGTCCTCTGATGCACAGATCCCATGCTAGTCTAGAAAGGGTGCCACCATGCTGTCGCTACGCAACTCTGACCATGACAGTCTGCCCATCATGTGCTAGATGTATCCTCCTCCCCTGGTACCTGATGGCAAAATATCTATAGAGCCCCAACGCATTTGGCCAAGGCATCTCCACGATGTCATGACCTGCCCATCCAACACTTACCCTGATCCATAGTGGCAACAAGGAAAACTAGCCTTTCGATGCAACGAAGGCCTCAACGATCCCCCGCATCTCAAACCAAGTGTGAACTGGGTCATCCTTGGTCATGATCCTGCTCATCTCTAAACAGAGTGTCCAATAAAACAACCAAATCGTTGGATCCCATAGCTAGAACGACTGCAGCACAATCCTAATAGCTGCTGGCACCAACTTGTACCATGTCTGAGGTCCTTGCATGCAATCAATATGTGGGCTTCATACATCACGAACCAATCTGGTGCGTGCCGAACTGCCTTGCATTGGCCATACCACACAGTGGAATCTGTCGTCTTGCCTCTTGAAAGTGCCCCCAATACTGCCTGGAGTTTAAACGTCCACTTGTAAGTAAGGTCCACTAATCGCTATAGATGCTCCTGAGACACCTCAGAATGTCTTGCCAAAAGGGGGTCATGCATCTCCTTGAGTGTGGGCTCAAGGGTAGTGTAAGTGTTACCTCTACAGAAGATCAAACTACCCCCAAGCATGCATCCACCAACTCGCTCCTTGATCATATGGCACAACTGGAAAGCCTCTCTCCCGATGCACTGTGTTTCGTACAACTGCCTCTGATGAATCTCTTGGGTCCTATTGCTCGTGATAAGAGCATCAGGAGACGATATCAAAGTCCCCTGTGTCAATGTGCAATGCTAGAGAGTGATAAATGGAAGCTCACGGTCGACCCTATGATCAACTCGCTCTCCAAATCTGAGTGTGTCAAACTTAATGGTGTGCCTGATGCCCTCATCAAGAGATCTCTCTAGCGTTAACACTCCAACAACCTGCAGTGCATCATCATGCTTTGTTATTGCACACAAAAACGTATCGCTACACTCCTCTGCATAGCACTGAACTCCATGGCACAACTCCATGCACCACTAGATACCAATGCTCAATTCCATGCCACCATATACCATAGGGCATCCCATATGTGCCCATGCGTCCACCACTCTGCTAGTACACCCATCACGATGTGATCTACACCTCCTCATCTGCCCAGGTACACCTGAGTGGCGCAACTCCTCACATGTAATCGGGAATAACACTATCATGCTGAACCTCAGTAGCTCCGATGCCCAATGCATCAATGAGAGATCACCATCTCCATATGATACTTTGTCCGACGGCTTGCCGATGCCACCTCCTCCTAGCAACTTCTGCCAGAGTAGGCTAATCAACTTGTGATCCCATGCTTGATCAATATGACAATATAACTCGTGAAATCTGCCTGCTCACCTGTCAAACCATCTTGTCGCTAGTGCTGACATAGATTTGAAAATGTGTGTGTGCCCAATCATTGGGTCCATCACGCAGCTACTACTATCACCTACATGCTCTATGATGTGATAGGAAACCCCACCCAGATCGCAACAACAATATGGCCCTCGAGCCCCTTTGGTAATACATGTCCTCTGTTGAAATGTGACCATGGATGTACCCAACTGCCTAAACTACTCCCTTGGGTACGAGCTCAGTACCTCTTGCCGTCCAATCCCAAAGAAGGGATCGAATGCACAATCTCCTGCGTATGGAACAAGCCCTCCATGCTGACGTTGTGTTGTACTCAACTCAAGTCGCTGACCCCTATTGACCTGGTATGATCTGTCTAGAAAACTCCGCCTCTCTCAATCTAATGTATAAGGGTGAGATAATAACATTGTAGGCCCCATCAACATGCCTCTAAAGCAAACTATGCTGACATCCCAATGTGTGCTCTTTGCGCTGCCCCTCATCATTGTCTAGCCCAAAGGCCAACTACGCGTCCTCCTCCGTCACAGCCTCCACTTGAGCCTCCAACTGCTCTTCCATCGACAACCCATCATATAAAACATCCTCACCGGTCAGTTGTAGGTGACTGTTGTCCGACAACTTTGTCATAGATCTGGATGCCTTTGTACCTATCGGCTCGTCATCCAACGGTGGAGATGTCTCCCGACACCTCATTAATTTGTTGTGCATTGCTATTACCCAAAAACTTGGTCACGACCCTCGACACCTCAACAACAAATGGCACCTCCTCAACGGTAGACACCTCTGTGTCTCCGAGCACCTCGTCAATGGATGGCCCATGGGTGTATGCTCTACTCTCTCGTCTAAGATGTCAACCAGAGTGGTTAAGGAAGTCTCCAACAAGGGTGACCCCTGTGTCACACTGGGTATATCTACGTGCTCCCCACAATGTTGTGTCCTCAGCCTCATGCTCAACCTCCTTCTTAAGCTCCCGATATCTAAAGCGAGGTTTCCACCAACAGTAGTGCCCCCTAGTCTCACCCTCTAACGATCCTTCTCTTGTCTGCTCCTTTTGAGGAGATTTGGTGCCCTAATTTTGTCGACTTGCCCCAAATGGTGTAAATGTCTTCACCCCCATGGCCTGCGCACCTCTAGTGTCTCTGTTGTAAGGATGAAAATAGTCTTGATTTATTCCCTTACTGCTACAAAACTGGGCCCACATTCTTTTTAATGCTATTATTTTCTCACTACTTTGTGGATTTACTCTCGGATCCTATGTATACTTCATCTTTCTTGTATCATTGGGATGTCCACACTTCTACCAATCAATGTGCATGCATACCCAACACTACCATGATCTTGCTAGCTTCCCCACAGTTGGCCAAAATCATGATCTGATACCACTGTGGTGTTCCAAATTGAAATTTACAGCTAATAATAGACACATGAACTAGGCTATAGCAGATAAAATCACAAATACGCATGCACCATAAAAAATAGCAAGAAGTTGGGAAAATAAGCTGAGCCATTTTATTAATTCATATGGGTAAATCAAGTACAATAGGATGAAGACTGTGGAACTTGGGCTTGCTACAAGAAAGCAAGGCAAAATCCTAGGTGAATATGATGGTAACTGTTACCAATCAAACTAGCAGGGGACCTAAAAGGGGTTCCTAAGAGGGCAACTGCTAGGATAAGGGCAACGGTGGAGGCTTAGCCCACTGTCACCACAGCTAAGTCTCCCTGCTCTTTACGAACTTTCACCGATGGGAGGACTACCAGAAGTGTAGGGATAACTTGTAAAGTATATGTCAATGGATAGGTGGAAAGTGACCCTGAAAACACTTTCCTAAGGATGGAGTGAAGAATGGAACTTGCTTGCTCTTTAAGCAAGGGACTTGGTCCTCCAAGGCTAAGGGGTGAGGAGTGGAGGGTTGAGGGAGAAGGAATAGGCTTATAGACGAGGTTCTCAATCCCTATAATCCTTGGGAAACTTGGATTCCCAAATGGTCCTTGACAAATAATCTTTATTGAGAAGTGGGACCACACGAGGCCAAGTGGACCCAGTGTAGGTTCGGGGATGGAATGTAGCAACCAATGATGTTCCTATCTTGGACAAGGTGAAAGGAAAGGACCAAACAAGAATATTTACTTCAAAAGGTTGAATTGATGTTGTTGAGGTCTAGCCTTGGGGATGCCTAGGCAAAATACGATCCTAGAGCTAGAGCTTGGGATTCTCGGAGATTCCACTATTAGAATTGCCTCAAATTTGGAGGAGAGGGAGGGGGCGCGCGCAACAACATAGTAGCCTGTAGGAGATCGAAATTTTTCCTTGGGTCAATTCCCAGGAAATTGATGCCCTAGGTGACCTAACGGGCCTAGACCTAGGGAAAAAGGGGAAAAGGGTAAAAAGAGGGTTAAAATGATCACCCTTTTTGAGGGATCAATGACTAATTCACTTGGGGATATGGAGTCAAGGATGATGATGAGTAAGAACTTGGTTTCTTGATCAAGGAGGCCCGGAAAGTCAGCTTCATCCAATGCTGAGAGAAAGAAAAGAGAAGTGACCTTCAAGCATTTATACTTCAAAGCAAATGATGCAAGCTTATCGAGACAAGTAATCTCTAGGAAATTTCATTCATATAACATTGGCCCATACAATAAATTAGCTAAAACATGCTTAATTCCACATTTCAATTATGCAGCAAGTAGCCCTAATTTTAGTAGCATGCACCAACAAGAATAACAACGTTATAGAATATATTCAACCAACGTTTTGTTTGCAAGACAGAGCTCCAAGACAAGAAAAATAGCCCAAATCCATATGTCAAAATTCATCTATCTCCAAAAAATATCCTCCAAGGAAAAAATGCGAAGTTCTCTATGATTAGAGAGATTCCAAGTCAAGTGATAATCCAAATGAATGTATCTAACATCAATTTACAGACTCCTAATGAATTCGAATTAGCCTATGGACCTACATTAGCCCCTAATGATAAAATAATGTGCAAATAAAACCCCTATTGGTGACAAGCCCACCAAACTGGCTCACAAGTGTAAAAATAAGTCTCACAAGGGGCCAAATAATAATATGTACATGTTGTGGGGCCCTCCAAAGGCCTAATAATGTCTTGAAGTGCCATACTGAGGAATAAATTCCTTGGAATATGATGGACAAGGGGTTGTCCCCTTGTTCTCCAAGTAGTAGACCTGTGGTGCTCCCAGTGGGTGTGAGGGCACATAAATGATCCCATTGGTCTCCATATGAATCAAATATGCTTGTAGATCCTCTGCAAGGGTCCGAGTGGTAGAATGAATGTTGCCATGACATCGTACAAGTCTCGGGACACCTGTCGAGAGTGTGGGACTCGTGGGGGGCGTGCTGGGCATAATGTACCAAGCATATTAACATCATCCCAAAAGTGGATCGCTAGTAATCTCTGAGCATCGATGAAGATCCATGGAGTGTTGTCTGCTGCTGTGGAGGCCAATGGCTCTCTATGCACATCCTATATGTGCAAATGTAGACCTCTAGGGGTTAGGATCCCGTATAGGGAGACCAACCCCAAATGGAAACCACCTATAATCCTGCATAAGATCCAATGCGTCCCTTGGGCTTCTGGTACAACCAATCATTAAAATAATCAGGTCAAAGAGTTTACAAATCATGGATAACAAAGTGGGCACTTCATAATGGCACACCCTTCCGTAGTGAGCTTTGGCATGTGCTAGTGTGTCCAAGCTCCAAAAGGGGTTAACTAAGTACATTATTAGGTGGTTTCAATCCTTAAAGGGGATAGTATGTCCAAGGTACATCCCTCTAATGGGGGTGGCAAGTGATAAATAAGTGTAATGGAACAGGGAATGAGAGGGGCAACCCTAGGCCACATATTGGGGCATAAGAGTAGTTGGATAAGGGGAAGCCCACATCTGGGTATGTAATGTGTAGGAGGGAGCAATTGTGGTACACGAGGTGCCTCGACCTTGATTTTTCCACCCTTCTTTATATGCCTTTTGCCTTTATGAATTTTCTTTCATTAATTGCTCGGGGCTCAAAGGAAAAGAGCATGATGTGTAAGATATAGCAATGGTTACCCCTTTTATGTATGACAGTTAATTGCCCTCCAAGGGTTGGGACAATCATGGGTTCCTGAATGTTAAAAGAGGCTTATCTAGGGCCTATAGAACCAGGGTGATGACCATGGATTGGGGTAGAGCTCATGTGTTGGTTTTTCCCACGTGCTAATTATTTTTGCCTCGACAATATTTTGCTTTTTGTGGTACAATTTCCTGTTAAATATGGCTAGTTATGATTTTTTCTTTTTCTTTTAGATGCTTGCAGCTTCAACCTTCGGGGCATCATTCTAGGCTTGACCCAAGGTGAGGGCAAGGGGATAGGGAGGCTGGGCCTTTGTGGACCCAGAATGGAAATATGGACATAGGTGGGAGAAATGATGAATGGGGGTATAATGAGTGGAAAGGGAGTAACATATGTGGATAAAGGAGCGAGACCAGGCAACCAATGTCGGGTTTTCCCAAGTAGTACCACCATAGAACCAAATGGTCGATAAAGGAGATCCCACCGGACTAAGATCCAAGGGTAACATCCAAAAGAGATCAAGGGGACAAGAGCGCAAACTAAGCCCTCCCTTTCCATCAAATGCCCCCATCAATCCATACCGAGAAGTATCCATGAGAAGTAAACCCAGTACTCAATTACCAAATGACAGGACATACCTTTAGATTCGGGAGGCCCACCTTCAAACATATGATCAATACAGGTGGGTGAGGGACCACATGGATGGCTTAGGTGGCAGAGAAATGGCACAATGAGCTAGTAAGAGGCTGCAAGGGGCTATTAGCTACCGACTGAGGACCATCATGGAGAAACATTTCTCCTAGGGATATCACCCACGAAGTGGTGGGTAACATCTGGCTCCAACTAGGACGTGATCTGTCGAAGAAGTGGACGAGGCTGCTCAAATGGGAGGTCACGAGAACTGCAACAATCTCTTGGTCACCGTAGACTTGTTATCTGCACATGTCAAAGATCAAAGCCATGGGACAGCATGTCTTTCAAGGTGTCTTATGATCTCCCATGCTTAATGTTAGCCCATAAACCAACAAGAAATAAAATATGCAATTTTTTTATTAACCTAAATCTATTCTATCATGAGAAACATCATATGCGGTTAGTTCTAATGAGGAAAATCAACATGCAATGCATCCTACCCTAACATGCATATAGTAATGTTAATACTAAGTGTAATCATAAAGCTAATGCAACCAACGTATCATCACATCATTATACATATCCTTGCCAGTATGATTACTCATGTAGCAACCCCCAAATTGAATGAGGACATAGTCACATGGCGGATGAGGCGGGAAAATATGATCTCCATTCGAAGTAGAGGGAGGTCCTAGGAGAAAGAAAATTGGTCATTCTAGAGGTCCAAGGTTCCCCTTTTAGGTACAAAATGGAGGAATGAATGCTCACTCTTGAGCACTCATCACAATCACTGCCTGTAATATCATGCTTTGAGGATGTCAAATGGTTGTGATGAGAGGGAACGAAGGGTGAGAGAAAGGAGTGCAACAAATAGGTCTCTAAATGTGATGGTCACAGCGGGGAGGGGAGATCGCGGAGTGATCATAATCTTGATGATGGGTCTATTGAGAATTAGGTAGGGCAACGTTTAATTAAAATTCTCTTTACTTGATTACTACTTGTGTACTTCTTGTTACATTATCTTCGTTATTATTGTTCATGTACAATACATCAAATATCAATCAAACCAATGACACAATAATTAGGCTCCAAGTAAGGGCTAAAACCCCTCCTTTTGAGGGGAAAACCTGCAAATCTTTTCTTATAGATTCTTCCCTAAATGAGTACCAAGACCATTACAAATGTACATGACACATAACACTCCTCCTAGATCAAGACACAATCATTCTCCTAGATCACCTTGCTTGCACCAAGTAGCACTGACCTTATCATCTTGTAGCATTGCTTGCACCGAGATCATCATAGTAAATTTATCACTGAAATCTGAACCGAACACATATCATGCATTGAGAACCATGTATATTGAGATTACCTTTTCGAAACTTTAGAGTGTAAAAATTCCTAAACCAAAATCCCTACTCTAGCAACTGATGATATTTCTCCTACTTGTTAGATTTACATGAACAAGTTATTTGCAGTTTCCTACGGCAAATATTGAAATACATACACTGCAACCTTCACTTAATTAATTTATATGCGGAAACAAGAGACTGAGCAAGAAAGAAAATACAACACAATAACACCATTATTTTTGGACAAATGTCTCTGGAAAAACCCAATGTGGGAAAATTGGTGCAACAATTCTGAGGGTTTTATTATTATGCATTAGTAAATCTGAATACATCTCCGAAAGCCTTCCCGACATTCCAGTTATAGAGAATAAACATGACAAGAGAGATTTTGTGAGATTACCTCACACTATCACTGGAAATCCTGGTTGATCCAACCCCAGAATGATTGCCCCTAGCTTTTCTGGCTCCCTCTGTGTAGTGTCTACGTCAAGCTCACTGGGAACAACGTCAATCCCTGGCTGGTCGATTTGTTTCCCAGGTGATTCGATTTCTGCCTCCTGGTCTGTTAAAATTGGCAACTAGGGTCAAACTCTATGTGGGTCACCTTATTTATGGTAGCTGATATTTCTCCTAGATTCCTCTTGTCGAGAGGTGTAGGATTGATCTAAAGATCATCTGATTCCGACAAGTAATTATGGAGATATGAATTTATTTGTATTTACTTGACAAATTGTCAAGGTCGACCAACGGCGAAATGTGTGGCACACATGCCCAACAAATCATATAAGTACAAGTGAGGTTGAGTCATTATCAACTCATCTCATCTCACATCTTCTATCTCTCCTACACATTAGAAGAGCCTCTCTCTCTCACACGTGTGGCTGAAGAAGGAAACTGATTTCTGGTTAGGGCAGCGTTGACTTGGGTTGACCTAGCTGCGAGTGGGCATATGGGATTGCGTTGACTAGTGTGGAGGCCTTCTTGACTGCGGTTTGGGTTGGGCAGCTTCTCCTAGGCTAGCCGTAGTTTTGTTAAGCTCTTTTGACCGGGTTTGACCACTCCTTTGACTTGTGTTGACTATCAAGAAGCTGCTGCAGGTTTGACCAGATGTTGATTACTGTTTGACTGAGTATTGTGGACTGTTTCAGGCTGCTGAAGTTGGTTGTTGAAGACCGAGTTCGTCAAGGTTGATTAGCAGTCAATCCGGGGCTGTTTTGACCAAGTTTAACTTTGCTGATTTAGGGTTTGCTGCTGCTGTTATAAAATTATAGAATTCTATATTGTACTATTTATCTCCACTGAACTTTTGAAGATTAAAGAAGAATTGATCAAAGGTTTTCCCCGCATTTGGGTTTGTCCTTGGCTAGCCACCACATCTTGTGTCTCTTGTCTTGGCTTGTTTTCTGTCGATCGTTTAATGTTCTATCTGCACTTTACTTTATGTTTATGTGATTGCTAAACAATGGCTAATAAAAAGATTTGGAGTAACTACTCTAAGCATAGAACACACCATTATTTAACATGGTATCAGAGCTGAGGTGAAGACAAAGCCCAAGCAAGAGCAAGAGAAAGAACAATCGCTGAAGGCTATTCAAGCTATCTCAAAGACTTCATGGGGTCCTCATCACACTTCCCCGCTGAAGACAAGCTCTGTGAGAAGTCTGACTATCACGGATTTAAGATGTCTCTCGATCTGACATTAGAAGAGCATCAAGTGTTGGACCATGTGAGAGGCAGAATCATTGGGTCTCCATCAAATGCATCCACTGCTGATAGGAACAAGTGGACCAGGGGAGAAGTTAAAGTAAAGAAGATCATCCAGGACTCAATCGACAAGCGCCTGGTGGCCTATGTTTCCGAGCTGACCACCTCTAAGGAAATCTACGATAGACTAGTGAGTTTATTTAAAGTTAATGATGCAAATCAAGTTTTGTTCCTTAGAAAGAAGCTGAAGGAAATTAAGAAGGGCAAAGATGAGAGTATGCAAGCATATTTCTTAAGGATCACTGAGATCAAGAATGATCTCCTATCAATTGGGGAAGTAGTTCTTGAGAGAGAAATGACTATCACAACTCTCGAAGGGCTCCCATCTGAATGGTATATATTCAGAACCACTCTCCTCAACAATAATGTAATTCTTGGATTTGAGGAATTGATGGCGAGATGCATTCAAGAAGAAACAAGGATGGAAGAATAGGAAATGCCTGCACTTAGAGGCAATCCCTTTGCTTTCTCCTCTCATGCTCAAAAGAGAAACTATTCCGAGGCTAAATACAAAGGAAAGGTCAGACCGAAGGGTGGAAGAAAATGACGATGTTACAATTGCAACAAAATGGGACACTATGCGAGGGATTGCCCTGATAAAAGGGACTTACATCATGACGATGATTAAAATCACTCCTGTGGCAATCAAAGGAATGGCAGGTTCAATGGCAAAAGGAATGCCAGAAATCATGGAAGAGGTCAACCCTCCAAGAAGGCAAGAAACTCCAGGTATGAATCTAACGTTGTTAACAATAAGCAAGATGAATATTATCTACCAATGACCCTCTCTACTATTGCTCCCCTGGACTCGCTGGGAAATTGGCTTATTGATAGTGGTGCCTCAAGACACTTCATTGGTTACAAAGAAGCTCTCTCTAATTTGATGGAGAAGGAGACCAACCTAGAAATTGTTCTTGGGGAAAACTCCAAATATCCCGTGAAAGGCATAGGAAATGTCACTCTGCAATTGAATTAGGGTAATACAATTCATTTACAAGAACTCCTGTATTTACCTGATCTAAAAAAGAACTTGGCGTCCATTTCGGCAATGGAAGACAAAGGCTACAAGGTGGCCTTCATCGATGGCAAGGTACTTGTATGGAAAAAGAATTTCAAAGATGTTTTCACTCTTGGGTTTCAAGTTGATTCATTATATTAGGTTGGAGGAAGTCCGCTAGGTGTCATGTCTTGTGACACATCTCTTTAGTCCAAACTATGGCATTGGAGGTTTGCTCACCTCCATTATAAAGCTCTACCCAATGTGAGACAAATGGTGACAGGGATGCTCGAGTTCAAAGTAGAGCAAGAAGGTGTATGTCTGGGATGTGCCAAAGGAAAGCTCAAAAGGGGACCATTCCCCTCAAGCCATAGCAAGACCTTTGATGTATTGCAGTTGGTTCACTCAGATATATCTGCCTGTGAACTCCTTGGGAGGGTATTTATATTACCTCACTTTTACAGATGATTATTCTCGCAAGACTTGGATATACTTTTTGAAAAAGAAGGATGAAGTGTTCTCTTGGTTTCATCACTTCAAAGCCTTGATCGAGAATCAAACCAAAAAGAAGATCAAGATCTTAAGGATTGATAATGGGACTAAGTATGAACCCAATGAGTTCCATGAATTTTACAAAGAAGCTAGCATTAAGAGGGAGACTACAACACCATATACTCCTGAGCAAAATGGTGTGGCGGAAAGGAAGAATCGTACGATTGTGGAAGCTGTCCGTGCTATGCTCCATGATCAAAAACTTCTAAAGTTTCTATGGGCCAAAGCTGCGAATACCGCTGTATATGTGCAAAACCGATTCCCTCATCAAGCATTGGTTCCAAGACTCCCAAAGAAATGTTCACTGGTAAGAAACCTGATGTATCTCATTTTAGAATTTTTGGAAGTCCTGTATATTTTCATGTGCCGAAGGAGAAAAGGAATAAATTGGGTGCATTTGGAAAGAAAGGAATCTTCGTGGGCTATAGCAAAAATACTAAGGGCTATAGAATCTGTGGTTGGTCAAAGGGAAGTCGAGATTAGCCATGATGTCACCTTTGACGAAGATATGGCTCTTAGCAAAGTTGACAATCTTACTACTCTAAGGGGATCTAAAGAAGCTAACACTAGGGAACCGAAGGAAAAGATGAGGCAATGCCCGATGTGGAAGAACCTATGGATCCTATTGATCCCCCTCCACGAGAGCCTTCCTCTTCTAGGAAGAGGCCTTCATGGCTGAGGGGGACACTTGATGATGTTGAAGGACACATTGCACCTAGGGGGACTTTCTGGGAAAGTAAGAAGCCGACCAGGTATCAGGGATACTTGACCATCATGAGCACGATCATCCAAAATGAGCCTTCATCTAACCGAGGAATATGAGTCCATCATGAAAAACGATGTCTGGGATGTGGTCCCCAGACCCCTGGACAAAGCTGTTGTCACTTCAAAATGGCTTTACAAGATAAATCATGGAGCTGATCGAAGTGCTGAAAAGTATAAGGCTTGTTTTGTCGCTCGTGGCATCTCTCAGAAGGAAGGCATAGATTGACGAGATATTTGCACCTGTTGCCCGATACACCACCATTTGCTCGATCATAGCCCTTGCTGCTTCGCAAGGATGGAACCTACATCAGATGGATGTCAAGGCCGCATTCTTGCATGGTTCGATCAAAGAGGAAGTCTATGTGGAACAACTCGAAGGATTTGAGATTCATGACTGGGAATCTCACGTGTGCAGGTTGAAGAAAGCCCTCTATGGGCTGAAGCAAGCACCTCGAGCGTGGTATGAGAGGATCGATAGCTACTTGATGAAGCTGGGATTCACTAGGAGTGAAGCCGACCCTAACCTTTACTTTAAGGTTGAAGATGACAAACCTCTCATACTGGTGTTGTACGTTGACTAACCCTTTCTAACAGGTGCAGACCCTCTCATTCACAAATGTAAGAGGGAGTTGGCTTTTGAGTTTGAGATGAAGGACCTAGGACTGATGCCCTATTTCCTAGGACTAGAAGTCTGGCAGCAGCCAGGGGAGATTTTCCTATCTCAAGAAAAGTATGTGGTGAAGATATTGGAGAGATTCAGTATGGTGGACTGCAAGCCTGTGACTATCTTGATGGAGCTTGACTTCAAGAAGTTAAGCGGTAGTGCTGCCGGACCTGTTTTACAAAATGATACCGAGTATCATCAACTCATTGGAGCATTGATGTTCTTGGTGAACACACTCCCATCTGAATATATGTTTTGCAGTCAACACATTGAGTCAAAATATGGTTGAGCCTCACCACACACATTGGATTGGTGCCAAGAATTTGTTGAGATATCTTTGTGGCACAATCACTCATGGGTTGAGATACACTGTCAGAGATGTGAGACTACATGGATATACCAATGCTGATTGGGTAGGCAGTGTGGTGGACTGAAAGAGCACTTCCAGGTGTTGTTTCTCTTTGGGATTTGCCTTGATATCTTGGATGAGCAAGAAGCAGAAGTCGGTGGCTTTGAGCACCACCGAGGCAGAGTACATTGCTGCTAGTATGGCCTCTTGTGAGGAGGTCTGGTTGCGAAAGCTCTTTAGTGAGTTGTTTTGATTTACATTGGATACTACTGTGATCCTTGTGACAACCAGAGCGGGATTCGTTTATCAGAGAATCCTGTTTTTCATGATCGCTCCAAGCATATCGATATCAGGTGCCACTATATCCGGGATATGGTGCAGTGGAGAGAAATAAGGCTCCAACATATCGGTATAGATGAATAGGTCGCTGACATTTTGACGAAGCCCCTGGGAAAGGTCAAATTCTTGACTTTCCAAGAATGACTTGGTGTCATTTAGAGACCCTCTTATGAGGGTCAAGTATGATGCATACATTGGGCTCTGGGAGCTCCAGGGGGGTGCGGGGTACTTCTCGGAGTGACATGCTACCATAGGGCGACTCACCCTCCCCTGGTGGTGCGTTATGTACAGGGTGAAAGGTTCAACCTTCCCCTATGACACCCTGTGGCAACTGTGGGACAGGATGATTAATTCTCCTGTGAGCCAGGATGATTAGTTCTCCCATGGCGAGTGTTGGACAGGATGATTCGTTCTCCTGTGGACAAGATGATTAGTTCTCCTATCGAGGTATCCTACCCATGCAGTCTAGGATTTATGGGAAGTACCTCTCATCTGATCAATGAGTAGGGAAATGGGGTTAGGGACCATTAGTAGTACTATTGATGGATGCATCATTGTATCTACCGTACTCTCTATGCTAGGATGACTTCCATTAATCTGGGATCAGTGAGAATGGTATGATACCTAAGTTGCACGAAACGGGGAAACGGGGAAGCGAAACGAAACGCGACCTCCCCAAATTTTGGAAACGGGGAAA
>APFE031387058.1:183357-217047 GCA_000404065.3 Pinus taeda
AGCTGATATTTTTCCTAGATTCCTCTTGTCGAGAGGTGTAGGATTGATCTAAAGATCATCCAATTCCGACAAGTAATTATGGAGATATGAATTTATTTGTATTTACTTGACAAATTATCAAGGTCGGCCAGTAGCTAGATGTGTGGCACACATGCCCAACAAATCATATAAGTACAAGTGAGGTTGAGTCATTATCAACTCATCTCATCTCACATCTTCTCTCTCTCCTATGCATTAGAAGAGCCTCTCTCTCTCACACGTGTGGCTAAAGAAGGACGACGCTGATTTCTAGTTAGGGCAGCGTTGACTTGGGTTGACCTAGCTGCAGGTGGGCAGATTGGATTGTGTTGACCAATGTGGAGGCCTTCTTGACTATGGTTTGGGTTGGGCAGCCTCTCCTATGCTAGCCGCAGTTCTATTAAGCTCTTTTGACTGGGTTTGACCACTCCTTTGACTTGCGTTGACTGTCAAGACGCTGCCGCAGGTTTGACCAGATGTTGGCTACTGTTTGACAGAGAATTGTGGACTGTTTCAGACTGCTGAAGTTGGTTGTTGAAAACCGAGTTCTTCAAGGCTGACTAGAAGTCAATCCGGGGCTGTTTTGACCAAGTTTGACTTTCCTGATTTAGGGTTTGCTGCTGCTATTATAAAATTACAGAATTCTGAATTGTACTATTTCTCTCTGCTGAACTATTGAAGATTAAAGAAGAATTGATCAAAGGGTTTCCCCGCATTGGGGTTTGTCCCTAGCTAGCTACCAAATCTTGTGTCTCTTGTCTTGGCTTGTTTTCTGTTGATCGTTTAATGTTCTATTTGCACTTTACTTTATGTTTATGTGATTGCTAAACAGTGGCTAATAAAAAGATTTGAAGTAAACTGCTCTAAGCATAGAACACAACATAATTTAACATGGTCTCACAGCCCGACTCCCGGCTCCTGAAACTCAAATTCCCTTTGCAAATTTCAGACTCCCTCTTGGCTTCTGTGCTGCCTCTGCGTGGCTCTATGTCATCCCCTCTGGCTCAATGCTTCCACTACTGGATCTCCCTCTGTCGTCTCTACTGAGTATCCTTCGATTGGGAAATATTTCCCTTTGGATACTATCCCTGCCCCTCACTGCAAAAGCTCACTTCGAATCTCTCTCTGGTAGCTGCTCTGCTTCAAAAATTCAATCTTCTGAACTTTCTCTTTGGCAGCTGCTCTGCTTCAGAAATTCAATCTTTTGAACTTACTCAGTGTGTTCGCCCATCAAGCCTCCTCTTATAATTCTCTCGTTGATCAATCAACAGCCCAGATTAGATCCTAACCAATGGCTAGGATCATATTGACTTGATCTCCGCCTTCTTCTAGAAGTTACATCCACATTTTAGATTCATACCCATTAATTATTTTAATTTCCTAAGTTTAGACTTATGGTCCCATTAAAAATAATTAATTATTTTAGTAAAACTGTCTCTGTGGAATTTCCCAAAACGATTTCTAGGTATTGGAGAATGCATGTGTCTAAGCTTCCCTGCAAAGTTTGAGACTTAGAGAACATCTGATGCTACCAGAAATCAACACAGACTTCTCCATTCATCCGAACTATACTTAGTCATACTGTGATATAGCTGCTGTGATATCCGCACTGAAGTGTCCTTCCTTTTCTCTGGTATCCAAACTTAGATATGTTCATATGAAGACTTCAGAAGCTGAACGAATCATAGAGAAGGAGACCGAACTGTACTATGTGATTGAGCTTCTTTAGATCACTGAAAATTTCAGATAGGAAATGCTAGCTCTGTTCTGTGGCACAGTGCGAAGATAGACCTGAAATTACGGAGGAAATACGAGCTTGTATTTTCTGTGTCTAGACAGCGAGGCTATACGCTTATATATAGTATTTGGGTCATACATTTAAGCCGACCTGTCTTTATGAATCGACGTGTCCTTTTTGCTGAGCCGACATGTCATGTCATATATATATATTATATATATATATATATATATATATATATATATATATATATATTGGAGCCAATGTGGAGCTTCTTTCTGCACATGTTGATGCCGACTTGGATGATTGTGCTTGTCTATTCTGCAGGACTTTTACAAGTGTAACAACACTTCATATACATGACTCTGAATTATACATTTATGACAAGATGACAAATCCCTAAAGACATCAAGAAGAAGTCTTTGACCTATAATAAAAACTCCTTGCTTATTGAAACCCATGATGCAAATATTACAAAATTCATTTTATTATCTTTGTCTTCTTCATTACATAAATTCATAATTACAAGTCATTATGAACACCGAACCTAGTTACATTCTACAACACTCCCTCTTAACTAGGGAGGTATTCATAATGGTACCTTGTCACACTCAATCACTTTGAAGAGATCTCATAAGAAGAGAAGATTGGTAACCCATCTGTTTTAGCATCATAGTAACCAACATTGTTTCCACAGCAAGGCCTTGACTGACAGCGCTATCTCTCATCAGATCAGAGTACAATGTCGGTGAGACCAATGACTATGGACACATTCATCATTGTCTCTCAAGGTACATACCCACTCGGGTGTTCACTGATTATGACCTTCTAGGACTTCTTATCTTGGGTTCCCAACCCTCAAAGGATATCGGTTCTTTTGTCTACTCTTATCTTGGATGCCCTACACATCCTTAAAGAGCATCAGATGCCAGATGATTACCCAATCCTCCATTCTTTCTTCCCAAGTGAAGACAAGAATGTTGTGTCTATCTTTCCCTCTTAACTAGAGAAGAGATGCCCATTCCTGTAAAGGAATGTACCCAAGTTCCCTCTAACCAGGAACTTGCCCAAGCTCCCTTTCAATTAGAGACTTGTCAGAGCTCCCTCTTAACTAGGGACTCTCCTTTTCATTAGCAACTTCTTCTTCGTGGGTCCTTCAGCCGCTTGATCAATTTATTTCCTTGATGTCATGAAATTGAGTCAAGCTTCTTCCTTGTAGGGCATTATCCATCCATCACTTTCCTTCTTGGTTCGTCATGTCATGCCTTTCTTCATGGAAAGTGGCCTTCTTGATACATATCTGGAACCTTCGTCATATGGCTACTTCGTCTTCATCATGTTTCTTTCAGGAATTTCCATCCACCACATGAATGCTAGTTGTACTTGTACTTAGAACTCTTGTTCCAGTAGCCTTGCATGAACTCATCCTGATATTATTCAAGAAATCAAAACAGAACATTAAGTCAAATAGTACCTTATGAGATCGCTCTTCATCATGACATCTTCCTGTAGGTTTTAGCATCCTGCATACGCGTTGACACATCTCCCAAAGATATCCATTGTCAAGGGTCTCCATCTTTTTTCAGACTTTCATCAGAGCCTTCATATCTTTTTGGGAGATTTCCAAGTCAAATATTCTTGGTCTTCTTGGATGTTGATCCCCTCTACCATAGTTGCATAACTTGTGTTCTCTTCCTTTCATCGCACATTTTATTCCCAGGAGCTTCCAATCAGAGTTCCTTGAGTATGAGGACATATTATGTTGATTTCATCTAGTGTGAACCATGCCTTTCGGCAACCTATTATAGGAAAAGATTCCTATTTCCTTCGATCATGCTTCTCATGACAGAAGTAGTGATACATGTTACCTGCAACCATACGACATGACATTATAATATTAAACACAAACATACATACCTCATTTATCTGTAGGTCATCTAGGCTTCTTTTAGCAGCTTCCTTGATTGAAGTGACTTCAACCCCTTGATCTGCTTCATCTCTTATATCATCATACCATCATCCATGAATTCCACAAGTTGGAGTTTCCAATGAAACACTTGCTTCCTCTCTAGATTAGTGATCCCTCCAATGAGGATTCTATCAGAGAATCTTGAGGATCTTGCATATCCCTATCTGGTATATGCTTTCCTTTTTGACTTGATGTATGATGAGCCTTGTTCTGGATGACTTCTTCCTTTCCTTCAATGTCCAATGAGGTTGCCAAGAGCTATATCCTTCATGTTTGACTACCATGGATTTTGTTCCTTTTGTCCTTCATGATTCCCATGGTAATGTTACAAGCTCTTGTTTCTAATACTTCCATGATGCCGTAATGCATTTTCTTATTTATCATGGTCATATCCATAACAAAAGATTTAGGAGCTTATGATAAGACCCTTTTGTGAAGGAGACCATCTCAGACATAGTAGATATTTGTAACTCCTTTTTCCCTTGGTCTTTTTCTTCAGCTTCCTCCATCTTTCCAGTGATATGAGCTTTCTTTCCATAATCTTTCCATAGCATTGAATCTTACTATTCTGTCTTGATTGAGGACCAAACTTCCCTTTCCTTTCATCAAATGTTTGAATGCTTTAACCTTCAACACTTTGCCCATAACTTGTCCCTTTTCTATCTTGCATAGATACCACAAGTTGTTAAATGAGGTAACTTTCCTGTCCTATTGACATTTGTTACCTTGCTTATAAGTTGAACAAAGGTGTCTATCCTTTTTATCAATTCTTCCAGATCTCACAGTTGAGATCCTATGAAGATATTCTTGTAACTGTATGTAGATCAGGTCTAAGTGATATGATCTTCTTTACTGCATTTTCAGAGAATATATCTTCTAGCATTTCATATATTTCTTTGATATTTCATCTCCTGCTACATGGGGATGCGAGGACCTTTGGCTGATTTCATAAGAATCCTATGAGTTCCTTGATCCTTTTCCATGCATTCAACCAATGCTTGACCTTCAGGGACTTTTCCATAGATATCAATGACTTGTCTTTCGGGGACTATATCTATCCTCCTTTCTCATGCAAGGAATTTCAATAACCCAACCAGTTTATAGATCTCCTTTCAAATATGAAGTCATTTAACCAAAATTGACTATAAAATGAAAAATACTTACTTGGCAAGTGAATATCAAATCTTCACCTTGATCACTTTGAAGATGCACTGATGCTTCCTCGGATGATCTTCGAGTTGATGTGATTTTGTTTCTCTATACATTGTAGATCCTTGTGGTCTTGTTATAGAGTTTAATCCTTCTTGCTGTTATAGAATCCTAGATACTTTGAGTTGTAGATCCTTGAGGCATATTACTGTGGCATTATTTGTACCATTTTGCACTGAACCGAGATTACTTGTGCCCCTATGCTTGACTGAGATAGCATTGAGACTCTTACCAAGATTCCATCGAGATTGTACCACCAAAATGTAGGAACAAGAACATGTGACTAGAATGACATTGATGTCCTTTTGTTGTTGATAACTTCAACACTGAACTATACTATAATATGTCACGGAAACTCTGTTTATTATCTGTACTGTAAACCGCTACTGTGCACTGTGATTTAGCATTGAAACTTTATCCAAGTTCTGTATACTGTAATCTAGGTTGAACCAATCACTGTTTGGCACATCATGATGACATTTTGTTGTAGGTCATCCAATTATAAAGGTATGTATTGCAGAGCCTTCGAACTACTGTATTGAGTGACATTGTAATCACTGCAATTTTCCCTATCCGAAAATCACAGATATATAAGTATGTCGAGGCTGTGTTCAGTATATTAGATAGTACTTCTTGACTGAGATCCGAGTTTGTTGACTCATGCAACCGAACTGTGGGGGATTGAATATAGCACGATGATTAACCATGTGTATCACTAATTGTCCTTTCTTGTAACCATAGCTCTGATACCATGTTGAGAATTAGGTAGGGCAACATTTAATTCAAATTCCCTTTACTTGATTACTATTGTGTATTTCTTGTTACATTATCTTTATTCCTTATCATTGTTTATGTACAATACATCAAATAGCAGTCAAACCAATAAGACCGTGACACAATAATTAGGCTCCAAGCCAGGGATAAAACCCCTCCTCTTGAGGGGAAAACCTGCAAATCCCTTCTTATAGATTCTTCCCTAGATGAGTACCAAGACCATTACAAACGTACATGATGCATAACACTCCTAGATCAAGACACAGTCATCCTCCTAGATCATCTTGCTTGGCCCAAGTAGCACTGACCTTATCATCTTGTAGCATTGCTTGCATCGAGATCATCATAGTAACTTTATCACTGAACTCTGAACCGAATACATATCATCCACCGAGACCCATGTATACTGAGATTATCTTTCCGAAACTTCAGACTTGCTCCATTCATCCGAACTGTACTTAGTCATACTGTGATATAGCTGCTGTGATATCCCCACTGAAGTATCCTTCCTTTCATTTGGTATCCGAACTTATATATGTTCATATGAAGACTTCAGAAACTGACCGAGCCATAGAGAAGGAGACCAAGCTGTACTGTGTCATCGAGCTCCTTTACATCACCAAAAATTTAAGACAGGAAATGCGAGCTCTGTTCTCTGGGATAGTGCGAAGATACACTTGAAATTACAGAGGAAATGCAAGCTTGTTTTTTCTGTGACTGGACAGCGAGGGTATACGCTTATATATAATAGTTGGGTCATACATTTAAGCCGACCTGTCTTTATGAACCGATGTGTCCTTTTTTCTGAGCTGACAGGTCATATATATATATATATATATTATTGGAGTTGGCGTGAAGCTTCTTTCTGCACATGTTGAAGCCGAATAAAGGATCACTGTGCTTGTCTACTCTGGAGGAGTTTTACAATTTTAACAACACTTCATATACATGACTTGGAATTATACATTTATGACATGATGACAAATCCCTAAAGACATCAAGAAGAAGTCTTTGACCTATAATAAAAACTCCTTGCTCATGAAACCCATGATGCAAGTATTATAAAATTCAGTTTATTATCTTTGTCTTCTTCATTACATAAATTCATTATGAACATCGAACCTAGTTACATTCTACAATAGGGTCTAAGGGGATAAAGTATATTCAATAAAGGGCTCCTCCTTGACACCATATTTAGAAAGGGGAAAACGGGAATTGTTACTGAAGGTCATATCAAAAGATACGAGGAAATGATTTGAGGGAGACTCAAGGTGATGAACAAGAGGGGAAGGCAAAGGGGAGGGCGAAGTGTCATATTCGATGGGATTTCCTTCTCCACAATTTAGAGGCTCAAGTGATTTGAATACATAGCCATGAGGTGGGTAGGTGGGAGCCTCAATGCTTTCCTCATTATAAGCATCAAAGGTTGGGCTTTCATTAAAAGGAGAATCAATCATTTCCAACTATCCTTCTTCATGCAAGGGAAAATAATAATACTCTTTCCCAAAGGTATCCATGGATATGTCATCGCAAGTAATGTTCAGCATAAAGGAAGAACCAATCTCAATCTCTTCTTTCCTGTCAGTATCATAAATTGGAGCGAAATCAAATTGGGTCCCAACAATTTCCCACTTGTCCTTTTTAATGTGGAAATAATCTCCAATGTCAGTTTCCAAGGAGCTTATGAGATCACATTCCTCAAGGTTTTCAAAAGGGTATTCATCAGCAGTGATATCCTTGAGAAAGGTAAAGTCAGTCTCGCCCCTACTTTCCATAACTTCTTTCTCCTCCACAAATGTACTCTCAAAATCATCCTATCCATCATGCAGCCCCGACGAGGACTCATCTTCCTGCTCATCACCGAGATCCTCAAGGTCACCTTCACCTTGGTTGGTTGATAAGCAGGACCTCCGTTCTTCTCTCTTCTCTTGAAGAACAATGGCTAAGGTATTTGTTACATGATTTTGGTAGTATCTAAGTTGCAAGAAACATGGGCAGGGGAGGAGTTTCCATACGGAGACAAAAACGAAAATCAGAAACGCATATGGTACAGCTCAAAAACACGTTTCCGACCGTATTGGCACATTTCTCGAGGTGGAAACGTTGCTAGTACGGCCGGAAACGCGTTTCTGGGCTGTACGACGCCGTTTCCACATGTAGTTTTACTTTTTATTATTATTATTATTATTGTCTTTTAATTTTTTATTAGGTTATTAAAATGAATTTTATGGTAATGTTAAATTCTTAAAGTAAAAGTGATATTCTCCTTATTTTTCATTTTCATAATTATACTTAAATTTTTAACATTACCATGAAATGGCTTAGGATGTTTGAGAGTGGTTTCGCCCTCACTGGATTTCATACGGAGAAAGTAGAATTTTAGATCTCACTCAAAATCCAACAAACTTATCTGTTTTTCAGGATTTCAGGATTGGGGGGATTGCAATGTTTCCATTGGATTTTATCATGTACTAGGGTATGGAACTTGTATTTAATCAAGAAAACCAAGCCCTCTATGCAGGGGAGACTCCCAATAATCAAGAGCATGTAGTGTACTAGGGTATGAAACTTGTATTTAATCAAGAGCACTAAGGTTGTTCGACTATGTAGGAGGAGACTCTCAATCAAGCACGAGACAAGAAATTAGAAATTTCTTATGGCTGATTTTGGATATTTCTATTTTTATTATGTGATCATTCATGAGTAAATGTGATGTAAATTTAGAGACTTATAGTTTATGCATTGACAATTGACAATTTTATCATAATGTAATAAATTAGAATGTATCATATATGCTTTATGATTGCACATATTTCTTAAATGTCCTAAGCTATATATATATATATTATATATATATATATATATATATATTCGCGTTTCCTCGTTTCCAAAATTTGGGGGGGTCACATTTCGTACCCGTGCCCGTTTCGGAAACTCATACCCATTTCCCCGTTTCGTGCAACTTAGGGTAGTATGCTTCCAGGAGGAGAGCGTTAGTAGGGTTCTCTTTATATTCACATTTCATCTTATGAAGCTTCACTTCTTCATCATATAAGCAAGAGCAAACTTCATTAGAATTACATTCCCTTACTACCTCCCTGCATGACCTACTATATTCATTCATTCTTTCTTGTGTGACTTGGAGGTTGTTGGGATCCACCTTCTCGTCATCCCCATAGGAGGTATTCCTTTTCATATTAATGAGGTTAGTGAAAATATTCATGGCACAAGTTATGTGAGCAAGGTCAAGGAGATGGCTAGGATCCTCTTCATAAGCACACCTTACTATGTCGAGTTGTACTTCTTGCGACCTATAAAACCTGAGCATGAATTCCATATCCATGCTCTCCAACATATTTTGAAAAGTTCATGCATGTTCGACAACTTTCTTTTGCAGCGCTTGAATCTCTTGATTATTAAGTTTTTCAAATATAGGACCAAGAGAAATCTCCATCTTCTGTGATTTTGGATATTAAGATTATAATGGAGTTGCCAGGGTGAATTGAGGTGCGTTGATAGATGCTTGCTTCACGCTACAAGCATTAACTTCAAAGCTTAATGAAGAACTAGGGCTTCGTTCTTCCAATGGAGTCGCCAATAATTATAGGTCAATATGTTGTACAGGCAACAAAACACGTCTCGTGTCCTTGACAACGATGCCAGAAATGTTACCACTCAAACCGGCTGGGGACCTAAAAGGGGTTCCTAAGAGGGCAATTGCTAGGTTAAGGGGAAAGGTGGAGTCTTAACCCACTGTCACCACAACTAACTCTCCCTGCTCTTTACAGACTTTCACCGATGGGAGGAGTCTCGGTAGTGTAGGGATTGTAAAGTATATGTCAATGGCTAGGTGGAAAGTGACCCTGGAAAACCTTTCCAAAGGATGGAGTGAAGAATGGAACTTGCTTGCTCTTTAAGCAAGGGACTTGGTCCTCCAGGGGTAAGGGGTGAGGATTGGAGGGTTGAGGGAGAAGGAATAGGCTTATAGACGAGGTTCTCAATCCCCATAATCCTTGGGAAACTTGGATTCCCAAATGGTCCTTGACAAATAATCTTTATTGAGAAGTGGGACCACATGGGGCCAAGTGGACCTAGTCCAGGTTCGAGGATGGAATGTAGCAACCAATGATGTTCTTATCCTGGACAAGGTGAAAGGAAAGGACCAAACAAGAATATTTAGTTCAAAAGGTTGAATTGATCCTGTTGAGGTTTAGCCTTGGGGATGCCTAGGCAAAATTCGGTCCTAGAGCTAGGGCTTGGGATTCCCAGAGATTCCACTATTAGAATTGCCTCAAATTTGGAGGAGAGGGAGGGGACTCACTAGCGCAGTAGCCTGTAGGGGATCGAAAATTTTCTTTGGGTCAATTCTCAGGAAATTAATGCCTTGGGTGACCTAATGGGGCTAGACCTAGGGAAAAAGGGGAAAACGGTAAAAAGAGGGTTAAAATGATCACCCTTTTTGTGGGATCAATTCTTAATTCACTTGGGGATATGGATTCAAGGATGATGATGAGTAAGAACTTGGTTTCTTGATCAAGGAGGCTTGAAAGTCAGTGTCATCTAATGTTGAGAGAAGGAGAGAACAGTGACCTTCAAGCATTTATACTTCAAAGCAAATGATGCAAGCTTATCAAGACAAATGATCTCTAGGGCATTTCATTCATATAACATTGGCCCATACAAATTAGCTTAAACATGCTTAGTTCCACATTTCAATTATGCAACAACTAGCCCTAATTTTAGCAGTATGCAGCAACAAGAATAACAACGTCAAAATATATTTACAATGTTATAACTTATAGAATATATCAAACTAGCATTTTGTTTGCTAGACAAAGCTCCAAGACAAGAAAAATAGCCCAAATCCATACGTCAAAATTCATCCATCTCCAAAAAATATCCTCCAAGGGAAAAATGCGAAGTTCTCTATGATTAGAGAGATCCCAAGTCAAGTGATGATGCAAATGAATGTATCTAACATCAATACATAGCTTCCTAAGGAGTTACATTAGCCCCTAATGATAAAATAATGTGCAAATAAAACCCTGATTAGTGACAAGCCCACCAAACTAGCTCACAAGTGTAAAAATAAGCCCCTCAAGGGGCCAAATAATAATATGTACATGTCATGGGGCCCTCCAAAGGCCTAATAATGTCTTGAAGATCCATACTGAGGAATAAATTCCTCGAAATATGATGGACAAGGGGGTGGCCCCTTGTTCTCCAAATAGTAGACCCGTGGTGCTCCTAGTGGATTTGAGGGCACATAAATGACCCCATGGGTCTCCATATGAATCGAAGATGCCTGTAGATCCTTAGCAAGGGTCCGAGTGGTGGAATGAATGTTGTTGTGACATCGTACAAGTCTTGGGACACCTCCCCAGAGTGTGGGGTTTCTGTGGGGGCCTGTTGGGCATAATGTACCAAGCGTATCACCATCATCCCAAAAGTGGATCGCTAGTAATCACTGAGCATCAATGAAGATCCGTGGAGTGCTGTCTGCTGCCGTGGAGGCCAATGGCTGTCTATGCACACCCTATATGTGGCAATGTAGACCTCTGAGGGGGTAGGATTCCGTATAGGGAGACCAAACTCAAATGAAAACCACCTGTAATCCTGCATAAGATCCAATGCGTCCCCTAGGCTTCTAGTACAACCGGTCATAAAAATAATCGGGTAAAAGATTTTACAAATCATGGAAAACAAAGTGGGCACTTCATAATGGCATGCCCTTCTGTAGTGGGCTTTGGCATGTGCTAGTGTCTCCAAGCTCTAAAGGGGGTTAACCAGGTACTTTATTAGGTGGTTTCAACCCTTAATGGGGATAGCATGTCCAAGGTACATCCCTCTAATGGGGGTGGCAAGTGATAAATAGGTGGAATGGAATAGGGAATTAGAGAGGCAACCTTGGGCCACATATTGGGGCATAGGGGTAGTTAGATAAGTGGAAGCCCACACTTGGGTATGTAATTTGAAGGAGGGAGCAATTGTGGTACACGAGGTGCCCCGACCTTGATTTTTCCACCCTTTATATGCCTTTTGCCTTGATGAATTTTCTTTCATTAACTGCTCGGGGCTCAAAGGACAAGAGCATGATCTGTAAGATATAACAATGATTACCCCCTTTTAGGTAGGGTGGTTCATTGCCCTCTAGGGGTTGGGACAATCATGGGTTATTGAATGATAAAGGAGGCTTATCTAGGACCTAGGGAACTAGGGTGATGACCACAGATTAGGGTAGAGCTCATGTATTAGTTTTTGCCCACGTGCTAATTATTTTTGTCCCAACCATCTTTTGCATTTTGTGGTACAATTTCTTGTTAAATGTGGCCGATTTTATGCTTTTTTCTTTTTCTTTTAGCTGCTTCAACCTTCGAGGCATCATTCTAGGCTTGATCCTAGGTGGGGTAAGGGGATATGGAGGCTGGCCCTATGTGGACCCAAAATGGAAATTTTGAGCTAGGTGGGAGAAATGATGAATGGGTATAGTGAGTGGAAAGAGAGTAATATATGCAGATAAAAGAGGAGGATCACACACCCAAAGTCAGGTTTTCTCAAGTAGTACCACCTTAGAACCAAATGGTCGATAAAGGAGATCCCACAGGATTAAGATCCAAGGGTAGCATCCAAAAGAGATTAAGGGGACAAGAGCACAAACTAGGCCCACCCTTTCTGCCAAATCCCCCCATCTATCCATACCAAGAAGTTTCCATGAGAAGTAAACCCAATACTCAATTACCAAATGATAGGACACACCTTTAGATTCGGGAGGCCCACTTTGAAACATACGATTAATATAGGTGGGTGAGGATCACACAGCTTGCACAAGTGGCAGAGAAATGGCATAACAAGCTAGCAGGAGGCTGCAAGGGGATGCTCGCTGTCGGTTGAGGTCCATCATGGAGAAAAATTTCTTCTGGGGATATCACCCACGAAGTGGTGGGTAACATCTGGCTGCAATTGGGAAATGATCGCTCGAAGAAGTGGAAAAGGCTGCTCGAACGAGAGGTCCTGAGAACTCCAACAATCTCTTGGTCACCGTAGACCTGTTATCTGCACATGTCAAAGATCAAAGCCATGGGGTGGCATGTTTTTCACGGTGTCTTATGATCACCCCTGGTTAATGTTAGCCAATAAACCAACAAGAAATAACATATGCATTTCTTTTTAACCTAAATCTAATCTATCATGAGAAACATCATATGCGGTTAGTTCTAATGAGGAAAATCAACATGCAATGCATCCTACCCTAACATGCATGTAGTAATGTTAATACTAAGTGTAATCATAAAGCCAGTGCAACAAACGTATCATCACATCAATATACATATGCCTGTCAGTATGATTACTCATGTAGCAACCCCCAAGTCGACTGAGGACATAGTCTCATGGCGGATGAGGTGGGTGGGAGGCGAGAAAATATGATCTCCATTCGAGGTAGAGGGAGGTCCTAGGAGAAAGAAAATTGATCATTCTAGAGGTCTAGGGCTCCCCTTTTAGGTACAAAATGGAGGAATGAATGCTCACTCTCGAGAACTGATCAAAATCACTACTTGTAATATCATGCTTTGAGGATGTCACATGGTTGTGATGAGAGGGGAATGAAGGGTGAGAGAAAGAAGGAGTGCAAAAAATAGGTCTCTCAATGTGATGGTCACAAGCGGGGAGGGGAGGCCTCGGAGTGATCATAATTTTGATGATAGGTCAAAGGGGATAAGGTATATTCAATTAAGGGCTCCTCCTTGACACCATATTCAGAAAGGAGAAAAAGGGAATTGCCACTGAAAGTCATATCAAAAGAGACAAGGAAATTATTTGAGTTAGACTCAAGGTGATGAACAAGAGGGGAAGGCAAAGGGGAGGGCAAAGTGTCATATTCGATGGGATTTCCTTCTCCACAATTTAGAGGCTCAAGTGATTTGAATACATAGCCATGAGGTGGGTAGGTGGGAGTGTCATTGCTTTCCTCATTATAAGCATCAAAGATTAGGCCTTCGTTAAAAGGAGAATCAATCATTTCAAACTGTCCTTCTTCATGCAAAGGAAAATAATAATGCTCTTTCCGAAAGGTATCGATGGATATGTCATTGCAAGTAATGTTCGGGATAAAGGAAGAACCAATTTTAATCTCATCTTCCTTGTTAGTATCATAAATTGGAGCAGAATCAAATTTGAGCCCAACAATTTCCCACTTCTCCTTTTTAATGAGGAAATAATCTCCAATGTCACTTTCCAAGGAGCTTATGGGATCACCTTCCTCAAGGTTTTCAAAAGGGGATTCATCAGGAGTGATATCCTTGAGAGAGGTAAAGTTAGTCTCGGCCCTACTTTCCATAACTTCATTCTCCTCAATAGATGTACTCTCAAAATCATCTTGTCCATTCTGCAACCCCAACGAGGACTCATCTTCTTGCTCATCATCGAGATCCTCAAGGTCATCTTCATCTTGGTTTGTCGGTAAGTGGGACCTCTCTTCTTCTCTCTTCTCTTGAAGAACAATGGCTAAGGTATTTGTTACATGATTTTGGTAGTATGCTTCCAGGAGGAGAGCGTTAGTAGGGTTCTCCTTATATTCACATTTCACCTTATGAAGCTTCCAACTTTGCACGAAGCGGGGACGCAAAAGTGCCATTTCACAAAATCCAGGAGGCGGCGCTGAAGTGTCTACTAATATAATATATAGATAAGGATAAATTTTTTTGCATTTATATTCGAAAAAACATCCAAAAACAAAATTAGTTGTAGAAGACATGAAAACATGCATATTTTTACATAAATCAAGATAGATATGGCATCCATTGTACATCAATGATTAATTATTCTAGCATCAACCATCTAGAATCTAGATTCCTCTTCTCTTGTCTAGCCTTTGCCTCTACTTCATTTCTATAGGGATATTAGTCAACATGGCCTAATTTTGATCAAACAACTTAATCCAAGCCTTATAATATGGTAGAGAAAATCTTAATATGCCTGATCAATGATTTTGACTTGAGTGAAGAGTACATAATTGTTAAGGCCATGACAAAGGAGTTCAACAATCAACAACATCAACACTGGGGCACATATAGGATTTGATGCTCTTGATTAAATGCCAATCACATGCCCTCATATGTGATACAATCCAATGAAACGCCACAATCCCATTGATCCTGAAAATTGTTAAGTCTACTAAATTTTGACTGGGATATGAATTTCTATTTTCTCCATATGAAGTCTGATGAGGTTGGAACCACTCTCAAACGTCTTGAGTCATTTCATGGTAATGTTAAAAATTTAAGTAAAAGTGACATTCTCCTTTATTAAAGGAGAATGCCACTTTTACTTTAAGAATTTAACATTACCATTAGGGAGCATCTAGGAAGTGTCTAGGGAGCATCAAGGGGCGCCTTGGGAGTATTTGAAAAGTGTAGTTCCTCACATAAAAATTCGAAATTAAAAAAAAAAAAAACAAAAAAAAAACCTCGCAGAACCACGTGAATCGTCCACCTTCGTAGTGGATACATGCCCGAACATCCGTAGATCTACACCCAATCCTTTTTGGATCCGCGAATCGTGCAATAGGAACTACGGATCGAGCCTCCACGGATCCAATTTTCCATGAATCACCAAAAGAAGGCATAACTGCGATTCATAGTTGCCCCGAAGGATCGGTGGCGGATCCATACGGGACATAGTTCTACCTCCAGATCCTTGGGGGGGGGGGGAATGGTTCTTGCAACACTGGAAGCTTCACTTCTTCATCATATAAGCAAGAGAAAACTTCATTAGAATTATATTCCCTTACTACCTCCCTGCATGACCTACTATTTTCATCCATTCTTTCTTGTGTGACTTGGAGGCTCTTGGGATCCACCTCTTTGTCATCCTGAAGGAGGTATTCCTTTTCATATTAATGAGGTTATCCAAAATATTCATGGCACAAGTTATGTGAGCAAGGTCAAGGAGACGGCTAGGATCCTCTTCGTAAGCACACCTTACCATGTCGAGTTGTACTTCTTGCGACCTATAAAACTTGAGCATGAATTCCATATCCATGCTTTCTAGCATATTTTGAAAAGTTTGTGCATTTTGGACAAATTTCTTTTGCATCTCTTGAATCTCTTGGTTACTGAGTTTTTTAAATATAGAACAAAGAGAAATCTCCATCTTCTATTATTTTGCATATTAAGATTATATTGGAGTTGCCAGGGTGAATTGAGGTGCCTTGATAGATGCTTGCTTCACCCTACAAGCATTAACTTCAAAGCTCAATGAAGAACTAGGGCTTCGTTCTTTCAGTGGAGTCGCCAATAATGATATGTCAATATGTTGTACGGGGAACAAAACACACGTCTCGCTCGACAATGGCCCCAAAAATGTTACCACTCAAACCAACAGGGAACCTAAAAGGGGTTTCTAAGAGGGCCACTGCAAGGTTAAGGGCAACGATGACAACGATGGAGGCTTAGCCCACTATCACCACAACTAAGTCTCCCTGCTCTTTATAGACTTTCACCGATGTGAGGAGTCCCAGTAGTGTAGGGATCACTTTTAAAGTATATGTCAATGGATAGGGAAAGTGACCTTGGAAACCCTTTCCCAAGGATGGAGTGAAGAATGGAACTTGCTTGCTCTTTAGGCAAGGGAGTTGGTCCTCCAGGGATAAGGGGTGAGGATTGGAGGGTTGAGGGATAAGAAATAGGCTTATAGACAAGGTTCACAATCCCTATAATCCTTGGGAAACTTGGATTCCCAAATGGTCCTTGACAATTAATCTTTATTGAGAAGTGAGACCACACGGGGCCAAGTGGACTCAGTCCAGGGTCGGGGATGGAATGTAGCAACCAATGATGTTCCTATCCTGGACAAGGTTAAAGGAAAGGACCAAACAAGAATATTTACTTCAAAAGGTTGAATTGATCCTATTGAGGTGTAGCCTTGGGGATGCCTAGGTAAAATTTGATCCTAGAGCTAGGGCTTGGGATTTTTGTAGATTTAACCATTAGAATTGCCTCAAATTTGGAGGAGAAGGAGGGGATGCACCAGTGCAGTAGCTTGTAGGAGATCAAAATTTTTCCTTGGGTCAATTCCTAGGAAATTGATGCCCTAGGTGACCTAATGGGGCTAGACCTAGGAGAAAAGGGGAAAAGGGTAAAAGGAGGGTTAAAATGATCACCCTTTTTGAGGAATCAGTGCACAGTTCACTTGGGGATATGGAATCAAGGATGATGATGAGTAAGAACTTGGTTTCTTGATCAAGGAGGCACGAAAAGTCAGCGTCATCCGATGTTGAGAGAAAGAAAAGAAAAGTGACCTTCAAGCATTTATACTTCAAAGCAAATGACGAAAGCCTATCGAGACAAATAATCTCTAGGACATTTCATTCATATAACATTGGCCCATACAATAAATTAGCTAAAACATGCTTAATTCCACATTTCAGTTATGCAACAACTAGCCCTAATTTTAGCAGTATGCAACAACAAGAATAACGTCAGAATTTCCATACAATGTTATAGAATATATCCAACCAACATTTCATTTGCCAGACAAAGCACCATGACAAGAAAAATAGCCCAAATCGATACGTCAAAATTCATCCATCTCCAAAAAATATCCTCCAAGGAAAAAATACCAAGTTCTCTATTATTAGAGAGATCCCAAGTCAAGTGATAATCCAAATGAATGTATCTAACATCAATATATAGCCTCCTAAGGAGTTCGAATTAGCCTTTGGACCTACATTAGCCCCTAATGATAAAATAATGTGCAAATAAAACCCCTATTAGTGACAAGCCCACCAAACTAGCTCACAAGTGTAAAAATAAGACTCACAAGGGGCCAAATAATAATATGTACATGTTGTGGGGCCCTCCAAATCCCTAATAATCTCCTGAAGTGCCATACTGAGGAATAAATCCCTCGGAATATGATGGACAAGGGGATGGCCCCTTGTTCTCCAAGTAGTAGAGCTGTGGTGCTCCTAGTGGGTGTGAGGGCACATAAATGACCCCATGGGTCTCCATATGAATCCGAGATGCCTGTAGATCCCCTTCAATGGTCCGAGTGGTGGAATGAATGCTGCCATGACATCGTACAAGTCCTGGGACACCTGTCAAGAATGTGGGGCTCCTGTGGGGGCTTGCTGGGCATAATGTACCAACCATATCACCATCATCCCAAAAGTGGATCGCTAGTAATCTTTGAGCATCGATGAAGATCTGTGGAGTGTTGTCTGCGGCTGTGGAGGCCAATGTTTCTCTATGCAGACACTATATGTGTCAATGTAGACCTCTAGGGGTTAGGATCTCGTATAGGGAGACCAAATGCAAATGGAAACCACCTGTTATCCTGCATAAGATCCAATGCATCCCCTAGGCTTCCAGTACAACCAGTCATTAAAATAATCACGTAAAAGAGTTTACAAATTATGGATAACAAAGTGGGCACTTCATAATGGCATGCCTTCCGTAGTGGGCTTTGGCATGTGCTAGTGTCTCCAAGCTCCAAAGGGGGTTAACCAAGTACCTTATTAGGTGGTTTCAACCCTTAAAGGGGATAGTATGTCCAAGGTACATCTCTCTAATGGGGATAACAAGTGATAAATAAATGGAATGAAATAGGGAATGAGAGGGGCAACCCTGGGCCACAATTTGAGGCATAGTGGTAGTTGGATATGGGGAAGCCCACACTTGGGTATATAATGTGTAGGAGGGAGCAATGTGGTACACGAGGTGCCTCGACCTTGATTTTTCCACCCCTCTTTATATGCCTTTTGCCTTTATGAATTTTCTTTCATTAACTACTCAGGGCTCAAAGGACAAGAGCATGATGTGTAAGATATAACATCGATTACCCCATTTTAGGTAGGGCAGTTCATTGCCCTCTAGGGGTTGGGACAATCATGGGTTCCTGAATGATAAAGGAGGCTCATCTAGGGCCTATGGAACCAGGGTGACGACCATGGATTGGGGTAGAGCTCATGTATTGGCTTTTGCCCATGTGCTAATTATATTTTCCCCGACCATCTTTTGCCTTTCGTGGTACAATTCCCTGTTAAATGTGGCCAATTATGATTTTTTCTTTTTGTTTTAGCTGCTTCAACCTTCGTGGCATCATTCTAGGTCTAATCCAAGGTGGGGGCATGGGGATAGCGCTGGCTCTATGTGGACCCAAAATAGAAATGTGGACATAGGTGGGAGAAATGATGAATGGGGGTATAGTGAGTGGAAAGGGAGTAATATGTGTGGATAAAGGAGCGACACCATGCACCCAAAGTTGGGTTTTCCTAAATAGTACCACCCTAGAACCAAATGGTCGATAAAGGAGATCCCATGAGACTAAGATCTAAGGGTAACATCGAAAAGAGATCAAGGGGACAAGAGCACAATCTAAGCCCACCTTTTCCGCCAAATCCCCCCATCAATCCATACCCAGAAGTATCCATGAGAAGTAAACCCAATACTCAATTACCGAATGACATGACATACCTCTAGATTCGAGAGTCCCACCTTCAAATGTACAATCAATAAAGTGGGTGAGGGACCACATGGCTGGCTCAGGTGGCAAAGAAATGGCACAATGAGATAGCAAGAGGTTGCAAGGGGCTGCTAGCTGAGGTCCATCATGGAGAAAAATTTCTCCTGGGGATATCATCCATGAAGTGGTGGGTAACAATACCCAAATGCTAGTAATCACTCTACTACCAAATCATCGTCCACCTAGAAAAACTGTTGCTGCAGCTGGAAAGGAATTGCTGATATAGCCCTCCAAACTGCTCCAAAAATTTCGAGAAATTAGCCAAAGGCACTACTCCACCAGCTCAACAAAACTTAGAAATATCTCGCGGACCCAAGTGGTGGAAATGGTCACGAGGTAAACTGCGCCCTCCTGTAAGAGTTTCTTCTGTTGGTTGTTGGATGGAACTAGGAATTATTCCCTCAGAAGTGCTCAGAAAATTCTGTAAAATTAATCCTAGCCTCCTCTTAGCAAACCCACAATAACCCAGAGAGGGCTTTGGGTTGAATCCACTGACCCCTAGTGACCAACAACAAGCACAAATTACTCAATTAGGCCAGAAAATGCCCCCACAGTTCAAATATTGCTGAATTAGGCCGAAGTCTCCCTCTAAGAAATCCTCCCTAACTCTTGCGAAGTTCCCCCCTCAATCACCAAGCAAATCCCAACTCGAATGCTCCCCAAATTTTGAATCTCTGCTAGTGCACAAAAGATACCAATAAACCCCCACGCAAGCCCAAAATAAACAAATTCATCCTTGCAGTTCACAACAATTTCAGCCCTACAAATTCACAAGGGAAAACTCGTCCTCGTTATGGGAAAATACTTTGTAAAATTCCATCCCAAACTCTTTTGTTTGCTGGCTCTTCTCACCCACACGAATTCCTTCTATGTGCTAGGAGAAGTTATTTAATTGCATAAACACCGAAGTAAACACTATTGCAGCCTTCACAAATATAGAAATCATGCACTAAAATAAATAGAGACAATAACACAAGAGACAATGTTATTTTTGGACAATCGTCCCCGGAAAAGCCCAATTCGGGAAAACCTGTGCAACATGTAGAGGGTTTGTATTATTAAGCAGATCTGTGAATACAACTAGGGTGCCATAAATGGCTCACCCAACAGAGAATATCCTTGGCAGTAGTACCTCTATCCGGAGATAGATATTCTGGCAAATCAGCAACCAGATGATCAAGCCCCACAACGACTTTAGTTGTTCCCTATGCTGGACATCGAAAGCTGCTCCAAGCATTGGTCTGGAGTTGCATCACTCCTCCAGGAGCTGTGTCACCCTCTCTCGACTCAAAATCTGCTGATTTGCTCCCAGTCTGCCCCATAGAATCTCCCAAGCACTGCCTCTGAGGCCCAGTGTTAACCTCTACGGTTTCTGCATCTCACTGTGTTAGCCCTTTGTGTACTTCGTGTCAACTTTAAGGCCTCTGCGTCAACCCTCCTAGGGTTTGCGTTGTCTCTCTCGGCACTGCGTTGCCTCTCTACTATGTATTCTTTAGCCTCAGATGAAAATCCCTCGCTGAAATACCCCTCACTGCAACTCTGACACTAACTCGATTTCATCGGCAAACCTCGCCCTAGAAAATCGAATTCTTTGATCATTTGGTGTGTCTCCAACTAACCCTCAAGCCTCCTCTTATACTTTTCCTGTTGAGTCTTCAATGGCCGAGATTAAGTCCCTAATCAACGACTAAGATTAGAACTGGCTTGATCCTCGTCACTTAGAACTTTCACACCCATATTTTATTAATACACATTAATATTTTTATTTTCCGAAGTTTAGACTTAGGAATTCATTAAAAATATTAATTATTTTAATAACTCTTTATTTGGGTGGAATTTCTCCAAACGATTTCTGGGTCTTCGAGATCTCATGTGTCTTAGCCCCTCCACCAATTTTCAAGGCTAGAGCACATCCGATGCTACCCAAAATCAACACTCCCTCTTAGCAAGGAATGTGCTGTAGCAATGCTTTACCATAGAAGCATCACACTGATCTTTTGCAATGGTCCTTTGTGCTGATGCTTGGCCTATTGCCCCACATCCACTGCATTGTTGCTTCTTGTACTACTGCCCATGTCACTGCCACTGCCACTGCTACATCTGTACTGCAGCTCCGTCTCAAAATGTTGCCTCATGCTGCCCATAGCATTGCCACTGCTAACTGCTGCACTACAACTCAGTTACCGATAAGTAAGTAACTGACTTCACCCAAACACTGACATCCTGGTCAGTCTGGAAGCCTCGTGACGTTGAAGCTACCTCTGCTGCTATCTTGTGCTCCCTCTATTGCCACTGCGTTGCTGCAACCTCTTATGTGTATCTCACACTGCTGTAACCTCCATTGCATTGCTACAGACTTTTGCACTCTAGCACTGCCTTGTCGCTCCATCAGACCTTGCTCCATCCGACACCTGTCATCATGCTACTGCCTTTAAGGGCTCCTGTAGCCAGATGTGATCTAAGAGTTTGGGCACCTCAAGGATCCTGCCCAATCGTGTAGTCCTCCCGACTACAACTCAATGTCGCCCCACCTCTTTTCCAAAGGCGCATGAACACTCATGGCACAATCGTCATCAGTCTTGACATCCTTCTTCGCCTTTGCTGGAGCAACCTTAGAGTCGGAAGCTTCTCCCTTGCCTTTCTTCCTGGGGTACTGAGAGGCTCCTCCTCCTCCTCCTCCTCCTTGATTCGAACTCTCTTACCGCTACTCCCCGCCTTGGTCATTCTCCTGATCTCTTCTTGTCGAAGAGCTGCCCACATCTCCTCCCAACTGGGGAGAGTTTCTCTGTCCAAAATGCTTTAGAAAAACGTCTCCCAGTCCTCGGATACTGCATTCAGGGTAGTCCTGACTAAGAACTTTGGATCTGGAGTAGACCCCACGAAAGTAAGTTGGTCGCGAATCCTTTGCAACTTGAGAAGGAAGGGATCTATCTCCTCTCCTTTCTGCATCTGATATGACCTCAGTTGATTCTCCAATAACATCTTCCACTGCACGGAAGAGCCCTGGTATAAGGTGGTCAAGGTGTCCCACATCTCCTTTGTTGTTTTTTTCTCAGTGATATGTGGTATGACATGATCCTGGACCCCATCGAGGATCATGCATTTAGCCTTCGCTTGGGCCTCCTCATACTTCTCAGCTGCATCAGCGTTAACTGAGACAGCTACTACTTTCAAGGCATAGTCCTTGATGCGATGTTTATCCAGGATTGCCAGGACCTTGGTCTTCCACATGACAAAATTGGAAGCCCTGTCCAATCTGTCCTGATCCCTCAATCCGTTCACTGCCATCTCTGCTCCTCTTCTCTAGACTCCCTCTGAGTCCTGATTTCCCTCTTGGAAATCCTCCGACCAATCGTCGAATCACTCCTTTCCAATCCTCCTTTGCCACTGCAACTCGAATCTAGATTTCTTGGCTAGAAATTTGTCGAGGTAATGCTTCCCTCTACCTTGGTTCAGTCTCCTTAGACATTGTTCTGCACTAACAGAAACAACTTCCCACCAGCTCCACAAATCAAAATTTGCACAACTCCCTTAGCCCGACAACAATAAGAATCTAAGCCCTTCAGGCTTTGCCTAATCTCTGCGTGGGCTGAATCTGCTCCTCCCAGCCAACTACGTCAATCCTTCCTAGCTCAGAAGGATGATGTGGCTCTGCGTGAGCTTGATCTTCCCTCCTCTGCCTCTGCGCTGGCCCTGATGGTTGCCGCAGCGACTGCGTGGGCTTCTCCCAGATTCTGTGTCTTCCTCTCCTGACTTAGAATGCTGACTTAGGCACTCCGTGAGCCTCTGCGTCGCACTCTTTGTAATGTGTCACTCCTCTTGCCTTTTCAGCTTTGGGACAACGTTGTCTCTCAGGAGAGCTGCTTCTTTGCTGCAAATTCTTAGATTTCTCAGTTGGTGTCATTTGTCGCCTATGATTTGCAATCACTCTAATACCATGTGAAATTTTCTAAATCTAACACATCAGAAACCCCTACTGCAATTACTAGTTAACAATCGCCTACTTGTTCTTTACATTAACAAGTTAGTTAATTGCATGAGCATCGAAGTAAACACTATTGCAACCTTCACAAATATACAGATCATGCACTAAAATAAACAGAGACAATAAAACAAGGGACATCGTTATTTTTGGACAATTGTCCCCGGAAAAACCCAATTCGGGAAAATTGGTGCAGCATGTAGAGGGTTGGTATTATTAAGCATATTCGTGAATACAACTAGGTGCTAGAAATGGCTCACCCAACAGAGAATATCCTTGGCAGTAGTACCTCTATCCAGAGACAAATATTCCGTCAAATCAACAAACGGATGATCAAACCCCACAACGACTTTAGTTGTTCCCCATGTTGGACAGCGAAAGCTGTTCCAAGCATTGCTCTGGAACTGTGTCACTCCTCCAGGAGCTGTATCATCCTCTCCCGGCTTAGAATCTGTTGATCTGCTCCCAGTCTGCCTAGAAAATCTCCCCAACGCTGCCTTTGAGGCTCAGCGTCAACGTCTATGGCTTCTGTGTTTCACTGCGTCAACACTCTGCATCCTCTGCGTCAGCGTTACGGCCTCTGCGTTAGTGATGTAGGAGCATCCGTCAAAGCTTATAAGACCCATGAGTCTTATTTCACATTTACTAAAGGGAGTGGATTCCCTTAATCATTTTCTTTATTTTCCAAAGTTTAGTAGAGTTTGAGGAAATTTTAATTATAAATTTATTAATGGAGAATATGTCGTGAATTTAGAAATCTTAGAAACAATTGAGTAATCCTAGGAAGAGTGAGGATTTGAGGGATTTAAAAGCTTCATTTAGGATTTTATTTGAGAAAAGAGTGGAGCTGAAGAAATACTTTGGGAGAAAGTGAGAGATTGCTAGATCTGAACTAAATTGGTTCATGAATTTGTATTTGTATAAATTGTGATCTTTTGAATAATTAAAGGTTAGAGAGAGCTAGAGGTTAGAGGGGAGAGGTGTGTGTAAGAGCGATATGATGAAGGCCGTTTGATTGCATATGAGGCCTGTGAATTGTGTAAGTTTCTTGTGTTATTATAAATTAAAATTTGGCAAAGTTTGTCAAGAGAAGCTTGTATGTGTGTTTATGTAGATTTCCGAACTATTGAAGGATTGAATGTAAAATTTGGTATCTTTCTATACCTCTCTAATTTATGCGCACGGATGGTCAAACCCCGAATGTTTTATTCTCCCTTCGAAATAATTGAAGTTAATTGATTTACATGTTGAAAGCTCGGTTTTCTTTGGTATAATGGGCTTGAGGTATTGGAATACTCTGGGCAATTAACTATGGAAGACTAAAAGCTTTCTGCACCATATTTTCCTTAGAATTGGGCTGCAAGTTTGTTGTGAACCCTTAATTGTATCAAGCGATCTCTTGAGTTCCGACATCAGTTAACAGTGAGTAGAAGTAGACTGTTTACAGATTAAGTTACAAAGGGATAATACTAAATATTGACAGTTTAAACATAGCGAAAGTGCAGAACGCAGTTTCCCGGCAGAGAAGATGAGATCGTTGTGAATCGTCCGATCGGATAGATCCAATAGATCTAATGGTTATCGCATGCCAATAAGTGCAGAAAATAATTCCAAAAACGGACTCGATAGTTTATAAAACTGAATTAATAGCTCAATTAAGTGTGACCGTCCGTTTCAATGGGTCAGATCCGACGGTAATCGTGTCGGAAAATGCATGAGTTTTAATATAAATTTCGGATGTGATATCTTATGGTCTGTGATTTAATGAAGTTGAATTTTGGATCAATCACAACCATTCGTTATGTATGAACGAGATCCGACGGATATCGCTCCGGAAGATGTGTTAGCATAGTTTTCGGATGCGATAAGGTTTGAACGGGATTTTAACTTGTTTTGAGTTTCGCTAAAGAGGTCGGGGTCTGATAGTTTAATTAAACATGGGTTTAATTATTTAATTTCCAGATTTGTGTAATTGGTGCAACTTCACTTCATTAAAGATGTATACGTGGGCCCATAACTCACAGGTCCATGCGGAATTTTGAAAAGATACAATTTTGCTGCATCAAAGTGGTATCCGAGCCGAAAAAGTCTTTGGAATGATTAGAAAGACATTTAAGATACCAAAATGTTAGAACAATTAAAGCAAAATCAGAGCACAAAGGATACTGAGATTAGAATGGGGAAACAATGAATCCTTTGGCGAAGGTCTGGTAAGAATATTTATTTTGATGATTTTTACAGAGACTTGTTTTGAATGTCTGAAGAACAATAAAGGAGTGAAATTTCAGAGGAGAAGATGTTTTCCTTATGGGCAGTTGAAATTTCCATATTTGAAGTTAGTACTTAGTAATGTTTAAATGTAAGTTGATTGAATTATTAGTTTTCAATTTAAAGTCAAATAGAAGAGTGGCTTGCTGTGGCACTGAAATCATTTAAATGATTTGAAAAATTTTGTGGAAAATTGAAGAATGAATGAAGATTGTTTAAGTATTGTTAAAGAAAATGATATTGATGGTTGAAGGAACAATTAGACTGAAGACTGGATTCGATAGATCTGAAAGAAGAGCCACTACAAGGATTGAAATTTGAAATTTGTAGAAGCAAGATAAGATTTGCTTACAAAAACATTTTCAAAAGAAATTTGTATGTCTGTCATGAATTTTATAAATATTGTTGAAGTTCAGAAAGAATCTTAATGGATCTTAAAAGTTGAAGTGTTCATTATGAAAAGTAAGATGGGATTAGTTTTAAGATATCTTTGAAGAAAATTGGCAGGTTTGGAAGGATACTTGATGAATCTTGAGGTAAGATTATGCAGGCCAAGGGAAACAGTAAAATTGTTGAAAGATAGAATGAGTTATAGCAACATCGTAGCACATGAGCTATGTTAAAGAAGATGAAGCAAGAAGAACTCTCAGATGAATAAAAGGTGGCAGTACCCAACAGTAAAATGAAATTAATGAAGGTAAAGGGAAGTGAGCAATTGAAGATGCAGCAGCCAACATCTTTGGAAACTGAGCCAGAGTGCTCAAGGAGAAGGGTTCTAGTGTAGAAAACCTGGAAAAGAAAGGATACCAAAAGGATGATTTGGTATGGGTAACAACTAACAGACTTGTTACAGAAGAGAGAAGGGTTAGTTGCAGCTCACCAGTGAACAAGGAAAGTTCACCAAAGGAAATAATGAATTTGACTATTGTTAGTCATAACAGGGATACAGAGGAAAGTCACAGACAGAGAGAAAAGAATGCCAAAGCAGTTGGACACAAAGGAATGAGTAAGGAAGATATTAACATAGAGGTGGCTGAGATAAAGACAAAACTCAGTAATTTAGAGAAGCTGATACAAAAAGGAATCAGAGAAGAATGGAAACAAGGATTTTATGTGGGAAAAAAAGTTAAGTGGCCTGTCAGGGAATTATTTGCTGAGAAATTAATACTCCGAACAGTTGAGAATGAAAGAATTAAATCCATTTGTGAACTAGAGAAAGGACCTCTCCTTGGAGAAAGAGACAGTGATGAAGAGATGATCTATACAGATCAACATAAGAGAAAGGTATTGGTAGCATCTCCACAGACAAGAGAGTCTCATATTTTGGAATTAATTATTTGTGTGAATGTAAATTTTCAGGTATGAAACCTAATGAATTTGACCCTGTGCATGAAAAAGTGAAAGAGACAAAGACAAGAAAAACACAAAAGCAGATTCATAAAGAATTTCAAGACTTCAATTGGTGGAGAAAATTAAAAGGTATAAGTGAATGGTTGTGTCTTCTATAATTAAAAACTTATTGGATCATGTTTGAAGGAATATTAACATGGACAGAAGCCGAATGGAAAATGGACAGATAAAATGAAATAAATGCATTGCAGATATCTGAAGTGAAGAGAAGAGACGCTGACACAGAGAACTCAGCTCAAAAAGTTAAGTCAAGGAATACTTTGAAGGATCAAAGTCTTATCATAGAAGAGAGAAAGACATTATTGTCTTACTTGGATAAACTAAGTGATGGAGAGAATTGTGTAGAGTAGAAAGGTATTCTTCAAACCTATGATGAAGTTGCCAAGCATAGTCAAGAAGCTGCAGTCCAAGAAGTATCCTTTGATGAAAAAGAAATCGGAGATGTTGAGAAAGAATTTCTCAATAACTTGGTGAACTATTAGAACAGTTTAGAGATGGATGAAGATCTGATCACTGAGGCTTCAAACGAAGAGCCTTGTGTTTTGGAAACCGATATGTTGTGTATGTTTTTAGGTTTGACAGGTAATGAATGACAATTGGACAATGTGCTTATGCATGTTGATGAAGAAGTGAGATTATTGGAAGTAGTGGCTGGATTAGAAAAGTATTTTGAGCATGTATTTAATAACTTTGAGAATAATGGCATTGGCAGGGAATTTGTCATAATTCAAGAAGCTAAAGACAAGCAAATGAGAGTTTGTAACCAGAATGAAGCATCTTCAGTAGAGAATCAAGATAGAATTATTATGGAAAATGTGAAAGAATGTATGATGATGTTGACAGATACAGAGGTTCAGGAAATCTGTGATTTTGAAATTGATTATTTTATTGAGTTTGTAAACCACGAAGAAGCTTTAGAAAAACAGAGTTTTCTTTTTGTTATATATGAAGATGAAACAACATAATCTTGTTGCAATGGTATAAGTACAGAAGATGAAAGGATACTTTATAATGATATGCTCCAAGAAATTCTAGCTATTGAATTGTTGAATGATAGTCTTGTGTCAGAACAAGGAACACTGTGTAATTCAGAGGAAAGTGCTGAAATATAATTTGCAGACAGTTTCAGAAATTTTGCAGAAAATCAACATAAAGATGTGATGACAGAATTATTTGTGGAGAAGGGAAAGCATAGTAATTTTAAATTTGACAATTGTGATGGAAATTCTATTTTATACAGGTAAGAGGAGCCATATGTAAATGACATGCTTATTGAATATGAAGGAAGATTTAATTTGCTGGAAAAGTTATTAAGTGACCCTGATGATATAGAGGAAACGATTGTCTTTCATAGCAATGAAGGGGAAGCTATAAAGTGCAACCAACAGGTTGTAAATGAAAGAGATGAAGTAAAATTGGACAGAAATTTCATAGTTTCTATGGCAAAAGAGAATGAACAACAGTTGGTTGATAGTGGAGTTCAACTAAGGTCCATGTGTTTCAGAAAGGTTGCAAAGTGTAAAGAGAAAATCGAGAAATTGTGGATGAAGAAGTTAGTTAAGAAGAGAACCAACAAAGAAGGGAAATTAACAAAAGAAATCTGCATCAGCAAAGAGAGAGGACAGCAGCAACATAAGATTTGGAAACCTGGAAGGACTAAAGCAACAGTGGCAGAAAAAATGGAGCAGCAGCATGATGAAAGAGATGGCAAGTTACGAAGTAAGGTTTGGCATCCAGGAGAAAGAGAGAAGGCAGTTAATGCACCTGCAATTGAAAGAGGTCAGACAACCAATTGGAAGATGAAATCTGGCGAAGTTTGCAATAGGAGCAGTTGGGTGACTCATGAACAGGAGTCCATGAATTATTTCAACTCAGGGAGTTTGATGCAGGAGCATCGATCAAAGCTTATAAGACCCATGAGTCTTATTTCACATTTACTAAAGGGAGTGGGTTCCCTTAATCATTTTATTTATTTTCCTAAGCTTAGTTGAGTTTGAGGAAATTTTGATTGTAAATTTATTTATGGAGAATATCTTGTGAATGTAGAAATCTTAGAGACAGTTGAGTAATCCTAGGAAGAGTGAGGATTTGAGGGATTTAAAAGCTTCATTTAGGATTTTGTTTGAGAAAAGAGTGGAGTTGGAGAAATACTTTAGGAGAAAGTGAGAGATTGTTGGATCTGAACTAAATTGGTTCATGACTCCGTATTTGTATAAATTGTGATCTTTTGAATAATTAAAGGTTAGAGAGAGCTCAAGGTTAGAGAGTAGAGGTGTGTGTAAGAGGGATATGATGAAGGCCATTTGATTGCATATCTGGCCTGTGAATTGTGTAAGTTTCTTGTGTTATTATAAATTAAAATTTGGTAGAGTTTGTCAAGAGAAGCCTATATGTGTGTTTATGTAGATTTCCGAACTATTGAAGGATTGAATGTAAAATTTGGTATCTTTCTATACCTCTCTAATTTATGTGCACGGATGGTCAAACCCTAGATGTTTTATTCTCCCTTCAAAATAACTAAAGTTAATTGATTTACATGTTGAAAGCTCGGTTTTCTTTGGTATAATGGGCTTGAGGTATTGGAATACTCTGGGCAATTAACTGTGGAAGACTAAAAGATTTATGCACCATATTTTCCTTAGAATTGGGCCACAAGTCAGTTGTGAACCCTTAATTGTATCAGGTGATCTCTTGAGTTCCGACATCGGTTAACAATGAGTAGAAGTAGACTTTTTATTGATTAAGTTACAAAGGGATAATAGTGACAGTCTAAACATAGCGGAAGTGCGGAATGCAGTTTCTCGACAGAGAAGGTGAGATTGTTGTGAATCGTCTAATCAAACAGATCCAACATATCTAACGGTTATCGTGTGCCAATAAGCATAGACGATAATTCCAAAAATGGACGCGATAGTTTATAAAACTGAGTTAATAGCTCAGTTAATCGTAACCTTCTGTTTGAATGGGTCAGATCCGACAGTAATCACGTCGGAAAATGCACGAGTTTTAATATAAATTTCGGACTTGATATCTTATGGTCTGTGATTTAATGAAGCTGAATTCCGGATCAATCACAACCGTTCATTATGTATGAACGAGATCCAACGGATATCGCTCCGGAAGATGTGTGTAGGTTAGCATAGTTTCTGGATGCGATAAGGTTTGAACTAGATTTTAACTTGTTTTGAGTTCCGCTAAAGAGGTCAGGGTTTGATAGTTTAATTAAGCAGGGGTTTAATTATGTAATTTCCAGATTTGTGTAATTGGTGTGGCTTCACTTCATTAAAGATGTATACATGGGCCCATAACTCACAGGTCCACGCAGAATTTTGAAAAGATGCAGTTTTGCTGCATTAGTGACCCCTTCTAGGGCCTACGTTGTCTCTCCCGACATTGCGCTGCCTCTTTGCTATGTATTCTTAAGCCTCAGATGAAAATCCTTTGTTGAACTGCCCCTCACTGCAACTGTGATCACTAACTTGATTTCCTCAGCAAACCTCGCCCCAGAAAATTGAATTCTTTGATTGCTTGGTGTGTCTCCAACTGACCCTCAATCCTTCTCTTATACTTTTCCTCGTCACTTAGAACTTTCTCACCCATATATTATTAATACACATTAATATTTTTATTTTCCTAAGTTTAGACTCAGGAACTCATTAAAAATATTAATTATTTTAATAACTCTTCATCCGAGTGGAATTTCTCCAAACGATTTCTGGGTCTTGAAGATCTCATTTGTCTTAGGCTCTCCACCGATTTTAAAGGCTTGAGCACATCCGATGCTACTCAAAATCAACAATTTGAAGCTGGTTGGTGCAGTATCAAGGAAGGACTTGTTGAAGGGCTGACTTGGTACATGGAGGACGACTTGGTCTAGGGTTTGGATCGTTGTTGTCTCACTTGAAGCAAATTCTACAAGAAGAGGAGTTTTCTGGATTTTCCCCTTGGAGGGGTTTTGCCCTAGCTGAGAGCCTAATTTCTATGCCCTTTGTTGTTACTGTTTCATTCTTGATATTTGTTTGATGAAAATATCTAACTAAAGAACAAAAAGAAGACTAACTAAGTTCTCAAGAAAATATTAAGGTTAAGGAAAATAAGAATTAATAGCTGCCATATTGCATTTTCTAACACAAAATTCAATTGCACAAGCACCTAGATGACTCAAACAACATGCAAACCAAACATTTCACATATTTGATCATCATCCCTACTCCCACGACCTATGCAGCATGAAGGGAGGGTTGTGACCTATTCCTTACCCATGAGGGTTGTGAGCCTCTTTGTGATCATCTGCCCTCATGAAGGCATAGTGGTATTGATGTGCTCATTGTAGAGAAAGTATAAAACCCCAAGCTAGTTCATCTCATGGTACATGGCATCACAATCAACAGATTGTCAATATCGACAAAATCAAGTGAATAATCTTATTATGTGAAAGTGTCCTTTTAGAGATATATTCAATCCTGGCAATTATGTAGCCTCATAACATCTCAACACAAGTAATAACATCAGTCCATTTTTGTTTACTATGCAATTACCTAGGTCATTCACACTATGATCTTAATTACCAACTGATTTAGATCTTAAGACATATTATATACATCTATAATTGGAAATCAAGTGGTCATAATATCAACATATTTAAAACTTATCAGTGAAGCTAGGCACAAGGGTCATTAATCGACTGTGCTCATATTTGAGTCATCTCTAGCCAATCAAGTATGGGTGGTCAGGTTGGGGCATTACAATTTACACTAACTGATATGAATGTACAAAATGCCTAATTTCATAATTAAGATATTGTGGTTAGGTAATCAACATGCCCTCCTCTTGGGAAGATTTGTCCCTAATGTTGAAAGAACAAAAATGGTATTGGCTAAAGTTGAGAATGCTGCTGAAATAACTTAAAAGATGCAAATTTACCAGAGTCCAAAATACATTGTATAATAGCTCGAAATATGTGGAAAGCTATCTTCCAGTTCGAACAAAACATTGGATTGCCAAAATTTGATAATGTAGCTGACCTTTTTTGCCTTTAGATTGTTTTTCAAGCTATAACTACAAAAGAAAGTCAGGGTTCACTTTATGACAAAGTCATTATTACAAGAGGGGGAAGATTTGAACCCGAAGCCGACGTATATAGAAAATTGATTCAACCAACTACACCAAATTCATTTCTATGTATAATGCATGGATTGGTGACTTCTACCTACCAAGGCGCACTTGCAAATGCTTTCTCATAGAATAACCATTGCAACCAAGTGCCAATAAAACAAGGGATGTGTGATGAGTGTTTGTTGAAATGTTGAATAAATGATGCACATCTAGTCTTTGACAAAATCTTTTGAAGCTACACTTTCCCTTGTCAGTTTTATGGGCATTGCTAGAGACCCAACCTTCTTTTTGGTCTAATTAAAAGTTGCCTAGATTCCGAGGTTGGTGAGAAGGTTCTACCTCCATACAATATAAGTGGGGCATGCCACCAAAATGGCTTTTCTTCATCTGCTTGGAGTTTGCAATTTTGAGGCTGCTAGGTGGCAGGGTTTTGATGGTATAATCATTGCCATCTTGTTTGAAGGATAGAAATTTCTCCTGGTTGTTAGTGGAGTATGTCCCCAAGGAATATAGACACTGAATATTTGAGTCCCCGACCAATTCTTTAGTGCCTATAACATGAAAGTTTTCCTTGAGTGTACAGTATCCCACTATATGTTTCATTTTATGGACTATGTCTTCATATTGACTATGCTTGTAACATGGGATGTGGATGGGGAAGCATTCACAAGTATTAAGATGGAAGTCCAATCTTTTAACCTTTTATCTAGGATGTTCCAATTGACTAAGCCTAGTCATCGCTGAAAGGGAGACCAAGATTTCTCTTTTGTCTACTAGGGGTAGGGATTACTCTATTGGTTTGATATGATCATCAAATTGTTCATGTGTATTATGCAGTGTTCCACGGGGACTCGGCCCCCACCCCTAGGGGTCTAGTTTCCTCGCTCCCCCGCCCTCCGGGGACTTGAGGACGAGTAGGGGACGTTTCCCCACACTCCCAAAATGGAGGAAACTCAGGGGGATGTGCCAGGGAAACGTTTCCCTTCCCTGAGGGGACGTTTCCCCATGCTCCCAAAAAAATGGCCTTGCTTATAGTTTATGATTTAATAGACCTAAAGTGGTACAAAGATACTCATGTTCTGTATGGGGATAACGTCTTGTGCTGTCTTTTGGTTTCAACAAGCGTTATTTTAGAGGGTCAGTATCATGGAAATTTGCTGGACCATATAGCACGTACATGAATTTTCCCTTTTAAAACTTCTTTTTTTCTCAAGTGATGGCTGGATTAAAGTGGGGAGATAACTGGAGTGACAAGCAAAGAATATGAGACATTCAGTTTGTGTTTTTAATTTGCATGACATTTGACATACAAACTATGGAAGCAGCACCTATGTCATGTGGGAAATAATTGGGTGGACTATAGACTAACATGCGTTTACTGCAAGCATGACAAAATACTATGGGTAGCAAGAAATCTCAGGAACTGTCGTTATATATGAATTTATACAGTTACAAAATTTACACAGAGCACAGTTGCTCAGCTTGAATTCTCAGGTCTGAAAATTATTTTCACCCCTGAAATACACTGCTAGTTTGAAGTTTGAATTGCATGGCATTGCTCTAATAAGGAGACAAATTTATCCATGCCATCGTTGGTCACCCAATTTGGTTCGCAGTTATGCGTCATCCTGCATCATGTCATTTGATAAGTAAACTGTCAGAAACTCTTTCATTTGATCTTTCTCA